>CAUYQG010288022.1:0-10342 GCA_963574415.1 Tarsius wallacei | reverse complement strand
GAATGGATGGATGGAAGAATGGATGTATAAATGGATCAATGTATGTATGTATGTATGAGTGGATGGTGAATGGAAGGATTAGTGGATGTGTAGATGGATGGAGGGATAGATGGATGAGTAGACAGATGGTTGAACATATGTACGGATGGATAGATAGACAAGCAAATGTAAACAAGCATATATGGGCAGTTGTATAAATGTATGGACAAATAGACAAACATGTATGAACGAATAGAGGGAGGGAGAGACACATAGACAACTTTATGTGTAAGGTGGACGGGCGTTGGGTGGATGCCCTCAGAGCTGCCTCCAATCCTGAGAAGCTATAATTACTTGGTAATTGGGGCAAGGAATACCTTGTCTTTGTGATTTCACAGAACAGTAAGATACAGGGGATTGGCATAAAGTTACCAGCTTTTAATTTTGTCAAGTTAAGAGCATCAGTGTAACAACCATATCTATTGAAGAAGATGAAACAGACTGGCATGGAATAAAGAACAGCCCTTCCCAAGTAAGAATCACTGACCGCCTCCTCTGTCTCTCCCTCCCTCCCTCTCTCTACACACACACACACACACACACACACACACACACACACACATACACGTGTATGCATATATATGATATTAACTTTACATTAGTATTAGTATATATCATATTATCCTCATTCCCCTTACTTAATAAGCCAGGTGTGTGTGCACTACAATATATGCATTGGTGATCTATGCCTACAACATTTGTGATTTTCAGCTACATTTCCCGAGGCATAGACCATAGCAATTCTAAAGAGGGACGGATTTATACCAGGGGTCAGAAGTTTCATCGCCTTGGAGACCAGGCAGACGGCACAGTGGCGTGGATGAGGCTGGGACTGTGGGCTGTGAAGTCCCCCAGAGTCTACACTCAGAGGGTCCCTCGCTCCAGGTGGTCACCACGCAGGAGGGCAAGCCCAATGTCTCTGGCTAGGTTTCCTGATCTATCCAGAGAAGAAGAAATATAAATTTCTGAGGAATCGCTTGGTTTCAAAATATTGGCAACTAATTTTTTAAAATCCATCCAGGGCTGGGCATGGTGGCTCATGCCTATAATCCCAGTGCTTTGGGAGGCGGAAGGATTGTTTGAACTCAGGAGTTTGACACCTGCCTGGAAACATAAGCGAGACACCATCTCTACAAAAATAAAAAAATTAGCTGGGCATGGCGGTGCATGCCTGTAGTCCCAGCTACTCAGAGGCTGAGGCTAACTGATCGCCTGAGCCTAGGAGTTCGAGGCTGTGATGAGCGTGCTCATGCCACTGCACTCCATCCTGGGCAGAAGAGTGAGACCCCCAACTCAAAAGAAAAAAAAAAGGTCAACTGTGTGTTCAGGTCAGTGTTGTTTAGCCAATCAACACACACACACCTGCGGATCAGATTGGGCCCAGGTGCCACGGGCTTGCAAGCTCTGGTTTAGATGCTGAAGGTGGGATGAGGATACCAAAAGGAACAACCAAAGTGCCTCGCTGATAGATACTGGGTGCAAGGGTTCCCAGAGGGGCCGCCAGGCTCTCCCTGCTGGCGGGCCATCTCCCTGCAGCCCGTTTCTGGGGAAGCCGCAATCCGGCCTAGCCACCTATGATTTCTCCCCCAGCAGGCGGTGTAAAAGACTGTGCGAGCGTCCCGAGTGTGCGCTGTGTGTTTGTATAAATCTCCCGACTCAAAATATCTCCCACAGTTGACTGACAGCCCGTGTAATTTAGCAGAAGGCTAAAAATTAAAATCTTCAAGCCTGCCGAGGGAGCGAAGGAACACAGTCGCACAGCCGCCCCCTCGCCCGGGCCCGGGCGCGCAGATGCCAGGGCTGTTCATTTTGGAGATGGAACAAAATATTTGTATTTAGATTTATTAAGTCATTATCCCGCCATTTGTTCCGACGCGCTTTATTAAAACCAGATCTCATCTCTGTTTTGAAAGTATCACCTGATTTACATAAGCCCGGTCCCAGCCCTAATTACGGCTTCCTTTGGTGTCTTTTCACTCTGGGGGAAGGCGGCTGTCCCCTCCTGTTTTTTGTCGCCTGCGCTGATGGCCCATATGTCTGCCTTGAGATAGCAAGAATCTTCAGCCTATAAATAGACGGCTCAGAACAGCCTTACTGCCAGTTACCCGTCCACACATCAACATTACCATAATTGCAGCAGTGAATGTGTAATCTCTCTAATCACACGTTCCAGTCGGAAAACTGGATGGAGTTGCATCAATTGTATAATTTGAGGCTTTCCTGAGCTAACCGCTGGGCGGGCGGGTTGGGCTGCCACGGCTCAGGCAGGGCCCAGCCATGCCCCCACTCCCCAGCCCCCAGCCTGGCCGGGCCTGCCCAGGGCGGTGCAGCCACGCATACCCGGGGTTGGTGCTGGGCTATGGGCCCCGGGCAGGGCTGTCCTGGCTCCTAGGCAAGGCTGCCTGGGGACTGGGAGGACAGCTCTGGAGGACTGTTGTGCGTAGCCAGGCAGTCTCCTCGTGCCCAACTCTTTTCCTTTTTGGTCTGCTAACCTTTGAGAAGGCCAGAAGTAGTCCCGCTATATGGAGGAAGACTCAGAGAGGCCGAGTGAGTTTCCAAGAGTCACACAGCAAGCAAGCAGCTGGGATGCGAAGGCAGATCCGAGACACCACATGCCTCGCCTGTAACCACAGCTTCCATCACAACATGGCATCATTGAAGGTGACAGTGGGTTTATTTTTTTCGTTTCTCCAAAATGCTTTTATTTCTGCCCTTTTAACTAATTCCCAGGACCAGCCAGGAAGATGTCTTTATAGAGAACAAAACTGAGACTTGGAAAGGTCACCTATGCTGTCCAGGGCCACACAGCTTGTGGAGGGGGAGGTGAGATTCAGCCCCAGCCTGGCCTCCACACCTGTGCATCCTTTGATGCCTCCACAGCTCGGGTGCTCTGCAGTCCTCCCCTCTCCTTCCAGATCTCTTGTTTTCCTTGCCAGCCTCTCGGAAGGATGCCATAATTGGGCTGGTGTCAGCGGGCAGGGCCCCGGGAAAAAGTGGGGAGGGCAGGAGCCCAGCCTCTGCCCAGCCCGTGGGACTCAGGGAAACTGCCTGTGAGGCCCCTCGGGGGCTGCTGGGGAAAGGGCTTCTTTTGTTTTGCATTAGAGCTTCCTCTGGGCAATGTTATTCCACTCAAGGCCCCCTGAGCGTATGATGACACCCTCGTAGATGGCCTGGTCCCCACAGACCAGCCTCAGCTCCAGCTGTGCCAGTAATTGGCCGGCTTGCAAAGTTTTAGATGCCTATTAACTGCCTTAAATCTGGTGCTAATCGGAGGGTGACGTGGCTACCGGGCGGTCCCTCAGGTCTCTCTCTCAGAAGGAACTATCTACTGACTCCCTCGATTTTTCCAGAGGAGGGGAGGGACTCTCAGAAAGGGGACGAGGCCCAGTCTGGGTCACAGCTAATCCCGAGTTCTTTTTCGTGACAGGTGTTGTGTGCACACGCAAGTGCACACACACATGCCCATGCACACAAGCCCCCTCTCAGCACTACGTGGATGAAATGGGCCCCCAGGCTTCTTCTTCTCAACCCTGAAGTGCTCTGGCCAGTGTTCTAGGTGGAGATGGAAGTCAGGGGTCCTCTCTGCTCTGTCCCCAGTGTCCCTGTGCCTCCAAAAAACTCATTCTTGCATGGTTGTCACTGCTCCTGACCCTGGAGGCGACCTTGGACCTGACAGAGGCCGGGACACTATGCCCTTGCACGCCCCCATACCCGGGCTCTCAGACCAAAGACAGTCCCAGAAATGATGGGCTGAGTGAGGTGGGACCTCCCCACACTTCCTGGGGAAGGTCAGACTAACACCACCGACATGTGGGCCTCAGACCAGCTGCATTCAGCTGTGTCCAGTCACATTCTCATCCCCTGGGAGCTAATTTGAAATGCAAACCCAGGGCCTCTCCTGGACCCACTGACTCATAACCCAGGGGAAGGGGGACTCTGTGTGTCAACAGACCCCTTGGGTGTTTCCGATGCACGAGTGACAGTCCAGACCCAACCCGACCCTGAGGAGCCTTCCTGTGAAAAATCCTTGGACTCTGGGTCCACAGAGCACCAGGGAAAACAGAAAGACCCAGTATGGCACCCAGAGTACAACCGCCTCTGCCCATGCAGGCTAGCTGTGGTCCCCAGGCCCATCCATACAGACCCTGCCCTGTTCCCGGAACCCCCAGCTCCAAGCCTAACCTGTTCCCACAGCCAGGAAGGCCTGTCACCCCCACCTCCACCCTCACCCCAGGGTCCAGCCCTGACCCGTTTACATCTAGCCAGATGTCTGAGTTACAACCCACTGGGCCTCTCCCGAACCTTCCTCGAGCAGAAGTCCTTCTCCCTCCGCTGGGATTCTGCAACACTTTAAAGACAGTTCTCTGGGTGTGGAGGCTCAGGCCAGTCATCCTAGCACTTTGGGAGGCTGAGGCAGGAGAAACGCTTGAGCCTAGGAGTTCAAGACTGACCTGTGCAACAAAGCAAGATCCCATGTCTATAAAAAGTCAAAAAGTTAGCCGGGCACGGTGGCGTGTGCCTGTAGCCCCCACTACTCAGGAGGCTGAGGCCAGAGATTACCTGAGCTTGGGAGGTCGAGGCTGTGGTGAGCCGTGATCGTGCCATTGCACTCCAGCCGGGGTGACACAGTGAGACTCTGACTCCAAATAAAATAAAATAAAATAAATAATAAAAATAAAAATGGAGCAAACCCCTCTCGTCCTCTGTTCCTTTACCAGGGCATATGTCTGCTTTCCACAGTTCTTGGCAACACCTGGTGCACAGTAGATTTGCAGTATGCGTGTGTGCATCTCTGATTGTGTCTGTGAGTGTGAGGACCCCAGTCGCATCGACCGTGGCGTCCCCAAGGACCCGGCTCTCTGGCGAACTATGCCACCATTCCAGACCCACAGGAGATGTCCGTTCCATTTCACAGACGGCAGGGGCTCCAGGCTTCCCTCCCTGCTTCTTCAAGGGCCCCAACGGACGGAACACAAGGCGACTCTCAAATCTTGGCAGGGAGCCTCGGTTTCCCCAACAACTACCCACACCAGCCTCTGGCCAAGACCACCCTGTGGAGACACATCAGGCTTGGGCCTGGCACCTCAGTCACACCCAGTGGCAGTTCAGCTCGGCCTGGGAAGATGGCTGTGGCGTGACCACCTGCGTCCTCCTCACCTGGACCCCACGGCGTGTCCAGGGAGAGCCGCTCCCCTGTGTTCCCAAGCAACCAGGCAGCTGGGGGAAGTCTGGCCAGTGACACCCTGGGAAGCCTGCCCACAGCAACCTGGTCTCCTCCAGGCTCACACAAGTCGGCCTCCTCCGGGAAGCCTTCCTTGGTGCTCTGACCTGGAAAACAGAAGCTGTGGGTTTCTTACATGCCCCTATCCCACATTTCAGCAAGCGCATGCTGCTTTCTCCAGAGGTCTCTTTGGTCAAAGTGGCTTGAGACTTACCTGACTATGAATCCCATATCAGGGAGCAAAGTCCATGAAGACAGGCCCTACACCCGCCTCAGTCACCCCTCCTCCCACCTCCTCAGAGTCCCGTTTTCCAGGGCTGGGTCCCCTCATCCACTCCCTGCTGCCTCAGGAACTTTGCACATTCTCTTCCCTCTGCCCACGACCCTTTCCCCCGTAAGCAGCTCAAACACAGCCCGGGAACTGCAGCTGGTGCAGCAGGAGCAGGGGTCCGGCTGGGGGTGGGGCGGGGCTGGAGGTGGACTTGGATGAGACAGGATGGGAAGATCAAAGTTCATAAAAAATAAGCATTGCTGGGCACGGTGACTCATGCCTGTCATCCCAGCCCTTGGGAGGCCAAGGCGGGAGGATCGCTTGAACCCAGGAGTTCAAGACCAGCCTGAGCAACATAGCAAGTCCTCGTCTCTGAAAAAAAAAAATAAGGCCAGGTGTGGTGGCACACACCTGTAGTTCTGGTTACTCAGGAGGCTGAGGCAGGAAGATCTCCTGAGCCCAGGAGGTCGAGACTGCGTGAGTCGTGATCGTGACTTAGAGTGAGTCCTTTTCCCATTCTGGCCTGTCCGCTGTGGCCCCTCCTCCGATCACAGAACTAACTCAGTGTCGTCGATGGAAGAGGTTCCTTCAGGCACACAGGGGCCCTTTAAGCCAGATTCTGCCTGGTGTTCCTTCCTTTCGTCCCCAGAGGTGCAGTCTGCTCCATGAACCGCTACCGAGGGCTCCGGGACACCCACGGGGTGCTGAGACCCTGCAGCAGTTTTACAGAGAGCCCCTCCCTTGATGATGATGCCCCCAGTGACTCCAGAGCCCTCCTGTGTCCAGGGACCCCTCCTTCCTGTGGGGCTCTCCAGAAGGCCTGGGAGGCACCCTGCGGCCGGAGGGGCGTCCCAGGGTGCAGACTGGGAGGCTTTGGGGAAGATGAAGCAGCGGCGTGTATGTCTGGCAAGCCCCGCGGGGTGGTGTCTTGGTGTCTCTTTGAGCGGTGAGGCTGCCTGTCGATGCTTGTCCCTGCCCCTGGGGAGAGGGCACGTCTCAGCCTTCTCAGGTTGCACAACACCTGGGGCAGGTGGCTCTGGCAGGGGCTCCAGGGCCAGAAGGGACAGGCTGGGACCGGAGGCCTCCCTCCTGCAGGGCTGGCACCCTTCCACGCTGGCGGCCTGCTGCGGAAGATGGACTCCGACCCCTCCCAGGCACTCCCCTGACCCCTGGCGGGGAGGGGGGCCTGGTTGCTCTGAGGTTGTCCCACAGCAAGGGCGACACGGAGGGCAGGGAGTGCTGGTAGGCCTGGGAGGGGACACCGGTGGCTGCCCCTTCCTCTGGGTGAGGGTATAGAGACACTGCCTGCCTGAAGCCCTACTGTGTGCCAGGCACCCTGTTAAACTTTCCCATGCTTCCTGTCAGCCTCACCCCATCACTGAGAGGAAAGGCAAGGCCTTGGGAGATGAGGTCACCTGCCTGGGGTTAGAACCACACTAGTCCTCTTTCAGGGTTCAGGGTTCAGACCTCCGGTCCAGCATCTCATCTGTGGGGTTGTGCGCCTGGCCCGAGTGACCCTGGGCTGATGGCAAGTGAATATGCCCCATGGGTGATGCCAGAGACAGCCAGGCCTCTGTAAAGGTCCAGCTCACAGCAGGGTGTCCCGAGGTCCCGGGCCTGACTGGGAATGCCCTCACCTCAGGAAGCGAGTCCAGCTGGGCGGTGACTAAGCAGCCTTTGTTCCCATGCGTCTCAGAGGGCAGGCCTCCCCTGCCTGTGGGCCTGGCTTCGCTGGCCCATCTGGGGGTGCCCCGGCGGCCAGCCTGCCCTAGTGGGACTCTGGGGCTTGGACCAGCCTTCCCATGGCTCAGTCACAGGGTGTGTCCTCCCCTCCACCAGCCTCTCCTGGGACTGGAGGCTACGTCTAAACACCTCTGGCCATCTCGACCATCCCCGTGGCCAGGCTGTGGTGACTTCCTTAGCGCCAGTCCCAGAAACCCCACTCTGTCCCCAAAGTCCACCTCCTAGAGCCCACGGCTCAGCTGCCATGCTCCAAGGGCCCCCGCCCTTGTGAGGAGAAGGGACTTGGCCGGCACCAGCAACAGGGAGAGAAGCGGGGCTTGGCTGAACTTTTGAGAGGAGGCGTGGGAGGTGGGCTCTGGTGAGACCATACGGGTGGGACACAAGCCCATGGACTCTGGACCAAGACAAACATCACCCCCACGCCCTGGCTCCGACCCCAGGGTAGCATGTGGGGCGTTGGCGTGGCGGCAGGGGCTTGAGCAAGGCCCATGAACCCTCAGATCTCGTCTGTGCATCTGTAAAATGGGCGTGCTGACGCCTGTCTACCAGCTTGTTCTGCACCACATGGATGCAGGCCTGGCGGGGGGCCTGCTCAGACGTGCTCCGGACGTGGGAACCTTCCCGTCCCGGTGCGTCTAGCGAGATTGGTGTAATCTTTACTGGTCTCATCTCACATGCGTCATCCTGGACCCTGTGGGAAGAGCCTGGGAGGGACTTCACAGAAAACACTGGGCTGCCGCTGCTGGTGGCTATGGGTCCTGCCGGCAGCCCCTGGGGATGTGGGGGAGGCAGGACCCCCCCTCCCCCTGCCCCTCACGCTGACGCAGTGGGAGTCAGGGAAGGAAACAAGAGCACCCTGCGACAACCTTCCATCAATCAGGACGACCGAGAAACTAACTCCTGTTGAGCACCGGGGACGGGCTGGCCGCCCGGAAAAGCCAGACCCAACTAGGCACCCAAGATGAGATTCCTGCCCAAAAAAACTCATGGAGGGAGGGAGAGAGGTAGAGGAGGGAGGGAAAGAGAAAGAGGAAGCAGGCAATCTCCCTCCCAGACAGGTACACAACAGGCCAGACACTGTGCTGAGGCCTCCACCCAGGAGGTCCCTGTTCCTCAAGAAGTCAGTGCTTGAGGGGACAGAAAAAGCTTCCTGGAGTAGACCTGCTCTGAAGGGTGGGTGGCATTTGCAGGCAGAGAGGAAGGGCCAGAGGCCCCAGGCTCAGCAGGGGACACATGCCCAGGCTCACCAGGGCGCTGAGGCGCTTCTAAAATCCAGGTGCACAGAGGTGCCTCCCAGCCACCTCGTGCAGCTCTGCAGGTGCTGTGGAGCCCCCGGGTGGTGAGACACACCCACAGAGGGACAGGCGGGTCCCTCTGACCCAGATCTCTGCCTTCCAGGAACTGGTTGGGTGAGACAAGCTCACTTCTCCTCCCAGCACGTCTCCAGCTGCAGGTGACACTACCAGCCCCTCTGCAAAAGGGACATACATGCATGGTCGTAGGCCACCCCCAGAGGCTCACAGCCATCCCATCAGCCCATCTCCACCAAGGAATCTCCGGTGGGGCTCAACTCTTGCGTTTTGCAGATGAGGAAACTGAGGCAGCGAAAGGCGGTGCACACCATGAGTCAGCAGAGAGCAGGCCTAGACTCCAGGCCTCTGCCCCGGGTTCTCCCATGGGCGCCTGCTGCTGCCACCTCCTCCCTGGTGTCCAAGCCCTGCTGCAGTCTCCGTGTCCTGGCTGTCCCTCCAGCACACACCGGCTGTCCCTCCCAGCCATCGTCTCTTCCCGACCTGGGTTCCCTGCTGGGGAAGCTGCCTTCACCCACCAACCCCAGGCACGGTCCTACTGCGCTCTGGGTCCTGGCACAGGTATGTTCCTCCTGGTCTCACAGCGTCTGCCACGCCTTGTCACCCTGGCCGCCTGGGTGTCTCCCTCCCCTTCTCCTTCTCACTCTCCACCGCTAGCCTTTGGCTGAACTGGCCTCACGCTCAACCCAGTCCTTCCTCTTCATCACCAGGAGTCCAGGTGCCCTTACCTCTTGCTGGGGCCACGACCATAACCAGAAAAATATGTTTTCCTTTTTTTAGAGACCAGATCTTGCTATGTTGCTCAAGCTGGAGTGCAGTGATGCAATCATAGCTCACTATAACCTCGAATTCCTAGGCTCAAGCGATCCTCCTGCCTCAGCCTCCTGAGCTGCTGGGACTACAGATCTATGTCATCAGGCCCGGCTAATTTTTTTTTTAAACTTTTTGCAGAGACAAGTTCTCACTATATAGCCCAGGCTGGTCTCAAACGATTGGGTTCAAGTGATCCTCCTTCCTCACTCTCCCAAAGTGCTCAGATTACAGGCATGAGCCACCACGCTCAACCAAGGAAAATATTTCTAAAGTGCATGAACATATCGCTCTTCTGCTTAAACTCTTGCAGACGTACACCATGGCCTTGAGAATGAAGTCTGAGCTCTTGCTATCTACAGAGCCCCATGGCCGGCGCCACCTGTCCCTCCGTGTCCCCTGCTGCCACACGTCCACGCCATTCTTGACACCAGCTTTCAAAGGCTCTGCGTCCTCACCCAACTCAAGCTCACTTGCTCCTGCTGTTCTTTCTATCAGAGAAGCCAGATGTGCTCTGACCAACGCGATGTCCCTCCACCCGGGTCGCCTCATGTGCTTGTTTGCAAAATTCAGGTCCCTCTTGACAGCAATGTTCTCAAAGGGGCCAGTGAGCTTTCCCACTTGCAGGCTTTTAAAAAGTGTATTTTCTCTAGCTGGGCTCAGGAGCTCATGCCTGTCATCCCAGTACTTTGGGAGGCTGAGGTGAAATTGCCCAAGCCCAGGGGTTCGAGACCAGCCTGGGCAGCTCAGCAAGATCTCATCTCTACAATAAATCAAAAAATTAGCCACGCATGGTGGTGCCCGCCTGTAGTTCCAGCTACTTGGAAGGCTGAGGCGGAAGAATCGCCGGAGCCCAGCAGGTCGAGGCTGCGGTGAGTTGTTATTGCGCCCCTGCACTCCAGCCTGGGCAACAGAGTGAGACTGACTCCAAAAAAGACCAGTCCTTCC
>CAUYQG010288021.1:0-12402 GCA_963574415.1 Tarsius wallacei | reverse complement strand
TTGACTTATTGTAGAGATGAGATCTCACCAAGTCGCCCAGGCTGGTCTTGAACCCCTGGACTCAGGTAATCCTCTTACCTCAGCCTCCCAAAGTGCTGGAATTACAGACGCGATCCACCATGCCCGGCCTGCATTTTCTTACCTTGCTTATCCCTTGGTCTCGTCCCAAGCCCTGGCCATGCAGAGAGTGGGTCCAGTTTCCAGGGGTCCCCTCTCACCTGAACTCTTTGGCCAGCCCAGAACAGGAGTGAGGCCACCTTCTCCGCATCCATCCTGCTAGCCTCGTCCCTCCTCCCGAGCACCAACATGCCATTCAAGTAGTTGTGCCCAATCCCATGGCCCGGGAAGTCAGAGTGAGGACCCTATATATTCATCATCTCCCCACAGCTGGTTTCCAAGTTGTAAAATCACATCCTCGGTCTAATGACTTGCTGCGGAATACCAGTCGCTGTCCGTGGTGCTTGACCAATCGCAGCAGAAGCACATGTTTCATCTCACTGCTTCCCGGGGAGAAACTGAGGCTGGGAGAGGTCCACAGCTGGTCAGTGGCAGATGCAGGGTTTGGACGTGGCTCCAAGGTCTTCCCAGTTCCCGGTTCCTTTCTTGGTTGCCTGGCCCTTCCCAGCTCCCAGGGCCGTGATGCTAAGCCTTCGGGCTGAGAATTCCAGGGGGCAGAGCGGCGACTTGGAACTCTTGAGCCCACCGGAGCTCATTCAGCACACCTGTCACTCAGGGGCAGTCTTGGTTCATTTGTGTTAAATGATACCTGAGACTGGGGAACTTTACAGAAAGCGAGTTTCGGCTCATGGTTTTGCAAGCCACCGGCGTCTGCTCAGCTTCTGGTGAGACCTCAGGAAGATTTTACTCACGGCAGAAGCCAAAGGGAGAAGGCAGATCACTTGGCAAGAGTGGAAGTTGGGTGGTGGGGGAGATCCTAGACTCTTCTTAGCAATCAGATCCTGCATGAACTCACTACTTCAGAGAGGACACCAAGCCCTTCACGAGGGATCTGCCCCTATGACCCAACACCTGTCACCAGGCCACAACCCCAACACTGGGGCCCACATTTCAACATGAGATCTGGAGGGAACAGCATCCAAACTATGTCAGACACTGAGCTGGGTGAAAGCTGAAGTTCTCCGACTGCTAAACCAGGGCTTCTGTGCTCTAGAATCATCCGTGAAACTTAAAAACATCCCAGTGCCTGGGTCTGATCCCAGACCCACTAAGGTAGATTCTTTGGGCAAGGACATTCTTGAAGCTTCCCAGGTGACACCAGTGTGCAGCCACCATTGGAAATGGTCGATTTGACCCTGTGGTCTCCAAGCTTTGGCATGCATCAGGATCACCCAGGGGATGTTAAGCCTCAGGCAGCTGGCCCAGCCCAGTCTCCAGTTCAATAGGTCTAGGGTGGGGCTGGAGAACTGTACATCTAATGAGTTGCCAGGTGATGCTACTGCTGCCAGACCTGAATGAGAACCACTGTTTCCGATGGCTTCACCCACATCTCGCCTAATCACGCAGATGCTCCCCTGCGCCCTGATATGCTGTGTCTCTCCCTACTCTGTCATGCCTCCCCTGCTGGAGGCCTCCCCGGGAGCTCGTAGGGATCCTCTATCCAGAAAGAGAGGGCTTTAATAAAATAGGAGACCCCAGATAAACAGGGCCAATTATGGAATGATAGGACAGGGGCTGACTGAGTTAATTAACCCGAATGTCTGGGTCACTTATTTAATATGTCCCATCGTTAGTAAGAGGTGATTGTCACCCTGTGGCCGGTAGCTTTGGTCGTATCAACAGAGCAGCCGAGAAGACTGACCACTTCGGAGAAATCTGCTCTCAATCAACTGGGCGTTTAATGACGGTGGGATGGTGGCCAAGTGGCTTGACGCCTCTGAGTCTCAGTTTGCCCCTCAGAAAGATGAGGGTTATAGTAAGATCGGCTTTGTGGCATACTCGTGAGGATTAGATGAGCATTTGGAAGTGCCCAACCAATAAACGGTAGCTATGACTGTAACTGTATGACTGTCCTTGGCTCTGCCGCTGTGGGGCCCCTGATGTAAAGCTCCCCAGCACCCAGGGGTGCTTTCGGCGCCGTACCAGGGAATGCTCCCCTTGCCTGATCGGTGGGATGCTCTTCACCGGTTACCAACAGCTGCTGTGTTTGCCAGGAAAGCTCAGGCTCACCTTGAGAAGTTTCCACAGTCATCTGCAGCCTGAGCTTTCGGGCATGACTCTCTCTCTCCTTGGACACACAGCAGACACCGTTCCTTGCGACCTGCCTCTCCTTCTCACTGCCCGCCAATGCTGTGGCCCCACCGGCATCAAGACTCCAGAGACAGACTCTGAGTCTTTGCTGTGCCTGACTGGGTGCCCACTCGGCCACATTGGGGTGGATATAGAGATCTAAAGGGGAAAAAAGTGATCTTAACTCTCTTATGTTAATGAGTGACTTTAAAATAAAATATATATGAGAACTCTGAGTTCCACTGACCTCATCAACGAGGTGGAATCAATTCTGTTCCAGCACTTGTGAAAAAAAGAAGAAGCCTGTCCCTTTCTTCCGTCCCACCCTCCCTTCCCTCCCTCCCTTCCTCCCTCCTCCTTCCCTCCCTCTCTCCCTTTCCTCCCTTCCTCCCTCCCTCCTTCCTTTTCCTTTTGTTGAGAAGAGTCCACAGCCTCTCTGGGTCTGGATGTCTACGGGTATAAGATGAATCCATGCTGTCTCCACCGTGGCACTCGTGGGACTGCAAGAGGTGGCATGTGTGCACGCCCAGCACAGTGTCATTCTTTTTGGATGCCCTGTCAACCCTTGGCTCTGACATCACCCTGCCCACAAGGATTTAGCTGCAGCAGTGCTATGGCTTCGGCAGAGCCAGGACCCAGCGAGGCAGGTGAACAACCAGGACATGACACTTAAGAGGTCCTCAGTCTCTGGGCTGTGCAGGCTCAGGGCCAGCCCCTGGCCGTAAGGGCCTCCTTAAATTTCACACCCAACTACTTTGCTTGCAGTTCCCAAGTCCCCACCCTGTGCTCCTGGGTGCTTTTTTTATATGTTCATAGTCCCTTTCAATTGTATTCACCTGGTGTCTTAGTACCTGTGCACTGCCATAACAAAATGTCTGAGCCTGGATAATTTATAAAGAACAGACTTTTATTCCTCACTGTCCCAGAGACTGGAAAGTCCAAGATCAGGGCACAAGCAGCTTCACTATCTGGGGAGGGGCCAGACTCTGCTTCTAAGATGGTGCCTTGTTCACTGTGTTCTCTGGTGGAGAAGAACGCTGTGTCCTCACACGGCTGAGGGTGGAAGGCCCATTCCTTTTCTTTTTTTTGAGTCAGAGTCTCACTTTGTCACCCAGGCTGGAGTGCAGTGGCACCCTGCTCATGGCCACCGCAGCCTCGACCTGCTGGGCTCAAGCGATCCTTCCACCTCAGCTTTCCAAGTAGTTGGAACTACAGGTGTGTGCCACCACACTCAGCTAATTTTTTCATTTATGGTAGAGATGAAGGCTCGCCAATTTGCCCAGGCTGGTCTCAAACCTGAGGGCTCAGGCAATCCTCTCTCCTCTGCCACACAAAGTGCTGGGATTATAGGCATGACCCACAGCACTCAGCCACCTGTCCCATTCTCAAGGGCCGAGCCCTTGAGACTCAGCACCTCCCAAAGGCTGGGGACCGAGTTCCAACATGAATTCTGGAGGGGACAAAATCCTTGAAACATAGCAGATGGTGATCATGAAGCCAGCTGGGTCCACTCAGGTATCCTCACACCTGCAGGAAGCCATGTTTTTCAAATCCAGTCAAAGCAGTGGGCTGTGTTGAGCAAGACCAGCAAGCAAAAGCCCACAGGCGGGCTGATCCCTGTCCCTGGCAGACGCAGAAGGAAACAAGCCACCCCCCTCCCCCAGCAGACCTGGTGTCTTTCAAAATCCATCCCCTGCTTGTCAGCCTCTGACTTTCTTGGACCTCCACGAAACAGGAAGAACACTTAAGGTTCTCCCAGTTTGAGCAATTCAGAAATGAAGAAATAAATGTTTTTCCTAAGGTCACAAAGTCAAGTAGGTTTGAAGGACAGGCTAGACCAGGGTTATTCAAAGCACAGTCAGAGACATCGGGGGCACTTGTTCATATCCATTTATCCGGGCCTGGACCATACCCCAGAGGCCCTGAATCAGAGTCCCTGGAGGCCGGGCTGGAATCTGTGTCCTTCCAGGCTCCTGGAGTTTCCAGAGCACAGTGAGGTTTCCAGAAATCTGAGCTGCTCGAGGCAATCCTGGTGGTGTAAAGTTAAACTCACTGGTGTAGCAGCTCAGTGTTTATTTTCACAGGTATCGGGCAACACACAGCTACTGGTTCAAACACATGCATTAATGAATCTTTACTTGGGACAAAGTTAAGTTTTTGAAAGATGAATCAATTTAAGGTTGATTTAAAGAAAATATGGTAGACCAGGCATGGTGACTCACACTTGTAATCCCAGAACTTTGGGAGGCTAAGGCGGGAGGATCACTTGAGGCCAGGAGTTAGAGACCAGCCTGGGCAGCACAGCAAGGCCTGTGTCTACAAAAAAGGAAAAAAAAAGAAATGAAAAGAAAATTTGGTACATATGGAACTGAAATGCGGCTACAATTGTCCCAGTGATATGCTCATAGCTGAAGTTTGGAGGATTCGAGATCAGGGCAGAGGCTGGGCGGGAAGGCAGGGTCGCTGCCAGAGGGGCTTTTTTCAACCCCTACAAGATTCCCCACCTCTTCCTCAAACACTGTCAGCAGCCAACACATCTCAGGAGAAATATGTATAATGACCAAAAGCTGTCTTCTAGGGAGAATGGGGAGAATAGGTTAGGGGAACCCCAGGCTCAAACTCTGCCCAAGTCTGCAGACCAAGAAGCTGGCTGGGGACAAGCGCCTGTCGGGGTAAGTTTCAGAGGGTGCGCCATAGACAGACTCTTCCCGTCCCTCCCCAAGACATCCAGGTGTCCTGACTCTGCTCCCCAAAGCACCACAGGGGATGGCCAGACTGGCCAGGGACAGGGGCGAGTGGGGAGCGACATCGTGCAGAGGGATGACTGAGACTGAACAAGAGAGAAGGAGAGAGCCAGAGAACGGGAGGTTGGGGGAGGGGAGAGGCTGGAGGAGAAAGAAGAAAGAAAAGTGGGAAAAGCATTTGTAAAATTAAAAGGCAAGGCCCCATCAGATGGTGTGGGGCCGGGAAAGTGTGTTCCAGGCAGGAGTAATTGGTAATCGGAGTTGATGTGAAGAAGGGATGATTTATGGGAGCATGCAGACAGGGGTGGAATAATTTTTGGAGCAGAACGGGGAACTTACTGAACGCCTGAAACTCAGCTACTTATCCCCTTGCTCCTGTGATGAATTAGCTCTTGTTTAAAGTAACCGCGGCTCCATTTTTCATTCTGATTACTACACTTGATATCTTTCTCTCCCTCTGTTTCCCTCTGACCACTGCCCCCTTACCAGGCACCGGGTGTGCAGAAATCCGTCACCCCTCCCTCCTCTCTCCCCCTCCTCCCCGCCCAACCCCCATGGCGACATTAACTCTAAATAGCCAAGTCTAAAGCCAGCCACTTGAAATATTGCAAAGATTAGGAACGTGCAGAATTAGCGCAGACTTTAGATGCAGGACCGGCCTCTTCGGCATTCTGAATGATTGCAGTTCCTTTGCGATCTGATGTGCAGTCTCCTGCCAGGGCCGTCTACCTTTGTGAAACAGAAAATACACACCCCTTCCTATCTGGGTGCCTCGTTCCTTCTGGGGCCAGAGAGACCTTTGGGGACCCCAGCAAGCCCTAATGAGGGGGAAACGGAAGGCAAATAGTGCCCCATGCCATGTGCCTTTCCCTACCAGCATTTAAAAATACCAGTTTTAAATTTATAGTGTGCAGAAAGGGAGCAATTCTAGGCAGAAGTGTAGGTATACAAGTATTACATCATTTTATTATTTTTTTTTATTATGTATTTTTTTCAGACAGGTCTCACTCTGTCACCCAGGATGGAGTACTGTGATACAATCACTGCAGCCTCAAACTCCTAGCCTCAAGCAATCCTCCTTCCTCAGCCTCTCAATGCACAAGGATTATAGGTGCGTGCCGACACACCCTGTCCTTTATTATTATTATTATTACCATTATTATTGAGCTGGTGTCTCACTTTGTTGTTCAGGATGGAGTGTAGTGGCACAATCACTGTGGCCTCAAACTATTGGCCTCCTCAAATGATCCTCCTGCCTTAGCCTCCCATTGCACTAGGATTACAGGTGCATGCCACCACACCCCATCCTATTATTATTATTACTGTTGTTCTTGAGTTGGACACTTTGTCATCCAGGCCGGAGTGCAGTGGCACAATCATGGCTTACCACAACCTTGACCTCCTGGACTCAGGTGATCCATCTGCCTTGGCTTGCCAAGTAGCTGGAACTACAGGCATTGCACCACCACGTCCAATTAATTTTTTTGATTTTTTTTTTTTTTTTGGTAGCTATGTTGCCCACACTGGTCTCGAACACCTGTACTCAAGCAATCCTCCTGCCCCGGCTTCCCTAAGTGCTGGTATTATAGGCATAAACCACCATGCCCAGCCTCTTTTATTTTTTTTAATTTTATTTTTGTTAAACATACAACCTCAAACATGCCAGTTCCCATCTGGTCTAGTCTCAACACAAATTTCTATTAAGGAAAACCTGATTTAAAAATGATTAAGACAACTTAAATATTTACAGCAGTTACTTGTGAATTATACAAAGAAAAAATATTTACCCAATGCTCAGAAAAAAACTTCTAAGATACTCTTAGCATCTTTTTCCTTCCCCAACAATCAACTCCCAACCAAGAAGCCCTCCAAACGCGGACCACGTGACTCCAGGTCAGGTAGTTACAGATTCCCAGGCAGTCTCTGCACCACAGCGACCCCGCCCCTCCAGTGTGGCTGCCTCGACTTTTCTCTGCTATTGGTAAGAAGGACATGCATCTTCTCACCTCTGGATCCCAAGATGCTTCCTAGATCCCTGCCTCCGTTTGCTGCCGGCACCTTCCCAGATCTCCTGCATACCTTGTGTGACTCTGTCTCAGGTCCCGGGTCTCTCCTGTCTCCACAGACCCCTGGCTCAGCCAGCTTCTTTCCTTTTTTTTTTTCCCCAGAAATTTTTTTTTTTTCAAATTTCAATAGCTTTAGGGGCTACAAATAGTTTTTGGTTACATGATTGCATTGTATAGTGGCAAAGAAGTCTGGACTATCCGCTTCTTTTCAAAGTTCAAGGGGGATCCAAAAAACCCAGAATTATCTTTTACAGGGTAGGACCCTTGTAATACAGGCTTCACCCTCCAGGTGCATGTTCTAGCAACCCATTGGCATCCATGTATCAGCTAGCATTGTTGTGAGAGGCTGTGCTCAGCTTCAGTGATTCTTTTTTGGAGAGTCTTTTAATGTGTTTGCCCATTTCTTGATGTATGATTTACAAGTGCTCCTGCCCCACTGTGCTGAATGTTCAGCAGTTTTTGACCAAAAACTGGCATGATCCCCATGTCCCACCCTCCCTATTCACTCGATCTTGCCCCAAGACACTTTCTTTTGTTTTCCTAATGAAAAAAAAATCCTTGAAGAGAAATCTTTCACCAATGTGGAAGAGAAGAAACAAAAAACAGCAGAAGCATCAAAAGGCATCAAAATCAATGAGTTCAAAAACTGTTTTGAGCGGTGGAAAAAGCCTCTGACAGGTGTATTGCATCCAACGGAGAGTACTTGGAGGGTAACTGAAGCTTATACATGTAAGAATAAATGCACAATTTGTTATAAGTAAATTCTGGATGTTTCGGGTCCCCCCTTGCATCCTAAACACAGAGGTCTCCAGGTCGCTGTCCTCACTGGTTCCCTGGGTCCTGACTCTCCTGGTCCTCAGGCATCTGCCTACTCCCTACCCCCAGCTGCTCCCGTGGCTTCTCACTCCCGCTTCCATCTATAAAGCTGGCTTCCGGGAGCTCCCGGGGCTCCTCCAGTCTTGGTCTGGTTTTTGGCAGCATGCTGCCCCTGTTCAGGCCACGGCTCTCTAGGACTTCCTCCTTCCCTCCTCCATGTTGCCCCTCAGCCTCAGAGGCACAAGCAGGAGGAAAGAGAATCACACTCCTGGTTAACAGGTGGCGCAGTGGAGAAACGTCTGGACGTGGAATTCAGACACTTAGAGTCCCGTCCCAGCACTGCCACTGATTCCAGGTGAGCATTTCCCTTTCTGGCCCTCAGCTTTCTCGTGTGGAAAATAAAGCGATGGAGTGGGTAGTCACTCGGCCCGTTTCCAGTATGTGGGCTGGAGGCAGACGTGGGGTCACATCCCGAGCCCACCCCTCACCGCTGACCACTGTGAGCCTCTGTAATACCGGCTTGCTGGTAGGGATTAAATGTGAGACTGAATACAAAATGCTTATCACAGCACCTGTCACGTGAACACTAAATATGTGCTGCTACTATCATTATCATTCTTCTTCTTCTTATTGATCACTCTGTTATTGAGATCATTCTAGAAGGTTTTTCCTGGTTGGCCTTTCACGTTGGTTGACTCGGGCTCCTCTCACACTTGCTGGTAAGACCCACACTCAGCAGTACACGGCTTCTCTCAACTTGGCTGGCAGGGTGTGTTAGCCCCTACAGCCTGCCATGGCAGGAATCCCCGCTGCAGACTCCTGCTTCTCCTAATAAGAAATCACTCCGTCAGGAAGGAGCTGAGTCAGCCCGACTGCTGAGTCCACACTGTAGCCAACCCAGGCCAGCCCTGCTGGAATGTCCTAGTCTATCCCTCGCCAGGGCTTTAGGGTCCTTGCTGGGCTTTGGGGAGCTCGGCTGGGTGCAGGGCAGGCAGGGCTGATCCTGGTCTGTAGAAAAGCAGTCAGGAGACTGGGGAAACAGCGGCCAGGACCAAAACCACACTCAGCAGCAGTCAGTCAGCCCCACCCACGCTCCAGAGGCTGGCTAGAGGGTGCGGACCGGGAGGGATGGCTGGCCAGCTATGTGCAGCGTGACTGCGGTGACATCCAGGCTCACCCTTCGCATGCTTCTTCCAACACCTGCCTGCCTGCACTCTGGGCCACATTCCAAGCTGAGTGGGCAGCTGGGTCCAGAGGGAGTGTGTGCCCTGGGACCTGTGTCTCCTCCTCCCGCTGGCTGGCAGGCTCAACAGATGTCTGGTCATTAAGCAGAAATGCCAGAGAGAGGACAGTCGCTCTGGCTCTGCTGACGGTGGTGTGGGGACTTCACGCCTCGCTCATGTCCACTGACAGTGACAGTGGACGCTTCTTTCCTTTTTTCTGGGTTGTCACTTTGCCTGGCTGGGGGCTAGGGCGGGACAGGTCCCTGAGCTGAGCTGGCAGCCCTTGTTTCCTAGAAATCCGGCCCCAGTCACACCTCAGGCTGTGCCTGCCCACCTGGGACTCTGTGTTCCCCAATCCCACCAGTCATGCATTCACCCCAGGAATATGCCAGGCACCCAGTGGGAGTGGGAGCTGACTCAGATCTGGGCCGGGACACGTCACCCAGAGCACTCGTCCTCTCCTTGGGGACAGCAGACCCTTTCCACCGGGAGGTGACCAGCTAGAGAGTGGGCACCGGGGCTGTTATGTCCATGACTGCCTACTCAGACCTCAGTGCCATGCCAAGATACAGAAGCACTCAGTAAGTATTTCTGGAATGCTTCTTCCAAGAGGGATTGTGGATGGACACCCCCAGTAGCCCTCGTCACACAGCCCATCTTGGCAGTGGTCACTACTGCACAACATTTTGTCCACGCACACATGTGTCAGTCAGTCCACCCACTCCCATGCCACCAAGGAGGTTCGGCACCTGGACCGCCAGTCCCAAGGGAACCCTTTCTAACAGTGACCCAAGGGGCTGGCGTCATCATTAAACCTATCACAGCAGAGGAAATAAGACCGGGAAAGTTCCAGTGCCTGCCTGTGACCACACCATGGTTCCAAAGGCTGTGGCGAGGGTGTGGGGATTGGCGAGGGCGAGGGAAGGGCGGGAGGAGCAGCCATTACCAGCGCTGGGGCTCGGCTGTGGCGGCTGGAGGCTGTAGCCCCTGGCCTAGCAGGACTCCGATGCACATTTGCCGAGAGGGCTGACCAGTCAAGGCCCCCAAGCTTCCTCCACTTTGCAGAACAAACATTCAGCAAGCTTTTTTTCCCCCAAACACCAACTTGAATCAGATTTTATGTGAATATATATAAAATATGCCTCTCTGGAACCCAGAGCATATACTTATATCTGGCATATACGTAAATATATATTTGCAACATATAATATACGTAACATCTAGTATTATATTATATAGATTTGTAATATATGAACACACACACACACACACACACACACACATATAGTATATATTTGTGGAGACGAGGTCTTGCTGTGTTACCCAGACTGGACTCAAACTCCCAGGCTCTAACGATCCTTCTGCCTCAGCCTCCCGAGGGATTGCAGGTGCAAGCAAGGGTGAGGGCCAGGCTTTCAGCAATTCTGATTGGCTGGACTCAGGGTTAGGTGGGACCAAGGTGGGGTCAGAGCCCAAGGCTGTGGCAGAACAGACCTGGAATGGACCTGATTGTTCCAAACTTCCAAACTTCCCCCTTCTCCTGGTGGTCACCCTTTTAAGGGGATCTGCATATTTGTAGCTACTAATTAACCTGTCACAAGCTTCATCAATACCCTCTCAAGGGAGTGACGTGAGGGGAGGGGGCCCAATCCAGCACCCACCGGCGACTGCAGCCCCACGCTCATCTCGACCATAATAAATAGAATGAAAGGCACTCCTGATAAATGCCCGTGTCAGGGAGAGATTCTACCTTCACTCAGAAACAATGTAATATCTCGGCTATTACCCCAAATAATTTATCAATGTGTAATAGCTTTGTGCAGGCCCCAGATAGGAGGGGAGCCGCGCCATCAGAGATGGATGTGGCCTACCTTCGGCTTTTAATTTTTAATGTTCGCAGCCAGCTCTGCATTAAAGGCCAGGTGTCATATAAAGACTTAATGTAAGCGGGGAGTTCATGAATTCTAATCAGGGGCGGTGCTCCCGGCTGCGCTGTCACCTCCCCACAGTGCGGATTGATCTTTTGTTTTCTCCCTCCCGCTTCTTCCTGCCCTCCTGCTCTGCTCCTCTGGGCCCCTCCACTCCACCCCACCCTCCCTGCCCGACCCTTTTCTTTGCCATCCGGACGTTCCTCTTCCCAGGACACATCTTCTTCCTCTCACCATAAGAGAGAGGGTCTCTGGCTGGGCCGGTGGAGCAAACACAAAGAATCCAGAACATCTGGACGAGATGCCCAGTCTCGGCACAACAGGACCTTTTTTCTTCTTCATTCATTCATTTCATCGGATGGATTTATTTATTTATTTATTTATTTTTGAGTCAGAGTCTCTTTCTGTCGCCCAGGCTGGAATGCAGTATCACCATCATGGCTCACTGCAGCCTTGACCTCCTGGGCTCAAGCGATCCTTCCATGCCCAGCTAATTTTTTAGAAGTTTTTGTAGAGACGAGACCTTGCTATATTGCCCAGGTTGGTCTCGAACTTCTGGGTTCAAGCCATCCTCCCGTCTCGGCCTCTCAAAGTGCTGGGATTAAAGGCGTGAGCCACAGTACTTGGCTCAAAGAATATTTCTGAATGCTCCTGAGGGACCTGACTCAGCCATAGGCCCCAGGGACAATGGAAGAGAAAGCAAGACATTTCTGCCCCTGGAGAAATTTCTAATCTCACTGACAAAATACTCTTGGAAACATGCCGTGTGACACTTACAGGAGATTTGAAAGAAACCGTTGAATGTCGCCTTAGCAGGCCTTTCCTAACGTGTGCACCTTCATGTACGCACACACAGACTCACACACATACCCAGCACCCCCTGTTCTCTCTGTGCCTTCTTCCCCCAGTATCCTTGTCACCTTCTGCTACGCTATGCGAATTGTGTATTAAATGACAAACAGGCACATTCCCGTTTTACAGAGTTTGCTTCATGAATTGGGCAGCATTAGAGTCCGAGCGTTTCTGGTCTCCACCATGGGGTGTAAGGTGAAAACTATCTCTCTTTTTGAGTCAGGGTCTTACTCTGTCACCCCAGGCTGGAGTGCAGTCGCATGATCACAGCTCACCTCAGCCCCAGTTTGCTGGGCTCAAGCAATCCTCCTGCCTTAGCTTCCTGAATAGCTGGACCTCCAGGGGTGCACCATTATGCCTGGCTAATTTTTTAATTTTGTAGAGATGAGGTCTCACTATGTTGCCCAGGCTGATTTTTTTTTTTTTTTTGAGTTTGAGTTTCACCCTGTCACCCAGGCTGGAGTGCAGTGGCACACTCACGGCCACCCCTGTGTCGACCTGCTGGGCTCCGGTGATCCTTCTGCCT
>CAUYQG010288020.1:0-39159 GCA_963574415.1 Tarsius wallacei | reverse complement strand
GCTGAGTTACCCAGGCCAGTCTCGAACACCTGGGTTCAGGCAATCCTCTTGTCTCTGCCTCCCAAAGTGCTTGGATTATAGGCGTGAACCCCCGCCCCTGGCTAAAAAGCTATTTTCATTTGCACTTTCCATGCACAAAAATTTTTAAGAAGATAAATTCAGAAATAGGTAAATACACTGACTGGGAGGGGTGTATGTGTTTTATTTTTTGGGACAGACTTTCCTCTGTTGCCCAAGCTAGAGTGCAATGGCACAATCATAGCTCACTGGAGCCTCAAATTCCTGGGCTCAAGTGATCTGCTTCAATCTCCTGAACAGGTAGGCACACGCCACCACATCTGCTAATTTTTTTTAGAGATGTGGTCTCACTATGTTGCCCAGGCTGGTCTCAAACTCCTGGCCTCAAGTAATCCTCCTGCATAGGCCTCTGAAAGTGCTTGGCTTACAGGTGTGAGACACTGTGCCCAGCCTACCTGGAAATTTTTAAAAGAACATTTAAACCCAAAAATTTTCTATAAAAAAGTTTTAATGAACTAGTTCAAAGCTGCAGTTACAGTTCAAGAGGGTATTTAAAAAGTCATCAAGTATGGTGGCTCATGCCCATAATCCCAACATTTTGTGAGGCAGAGGCGAGAAGATTGCCTGAGTCCAAGGGTTCGAGATCAGCTTGGACAACATGGCGAGAACTCATCTCTACAATAAATCAAGAAATTAGGTGGATGTGGTGGCACATGGCTGTGGTCTCAGCTACTTGGAAGGCTGAGGCAGAAGGGTCACCTGAGCCCAGTAGGTCAAGGCTGTGGTGGTTGTGAGCATGCCACGGCACTCCAGGCTGGGCAACAGACTGAGACACAGACTCAAAAAAAAAAAAATGGCTGAAGTGAAGTAGCACAATTATAGCTCAACACAGACTCTATCTCTCAGGTTCAGGTGTTCCATCTGCCTCAGGGTCCTGAGTAGCTAGAACTACAGGCCCATGCCTCCACATCTGGCTAATTGTTCTATTTTGTGTAGACATGAGGTCTTTCAATGTTGCCCAGGCTGGTCTCAAACTCCTAGCCTCAAGCAATCCTCCTCCTGCCTCAGTCTCCCAAAGTGCTGGGATTACGGAAGTGAACCACTGCTCCTGGCCTAAACTCATTTTTGATGCTACTGATTTAATAGTAACTTTATGGTTTTGATATTTTCTATTTTCTCTGTCAATGGATGTTAAAAGTAAAATAATGGTCACATGAAAAGTCTTAAAATTGTTAAGCAGAATAAGTCCTTATCACCAAAAAGTTCAACAAGCTGGGTATGGTGGCTCACGTCTGTAATCCCAGCACTTTGGGAGGCCAAGGCAAGAGGGTTGCCCAAGCCCAGGGGTTCAACCAGCCTGGGCAACATGGCAAGATCTCATCTCCACAATAAATCAAAAAATTAGCTAGCCATGTGGTGCGCACCTGTTGTCCCAGTTACTTGGAAGGCTGAGGTAGAAGGATCACCTGGGCCCAGCAGATCAAGGCTGCGACAGCTATGATTGTGGCATTGCACTCCATCCTGGGCAACAGAGTGAGAATCCAACACACACACACACAGGTCAGCGAACAGCTTTTCTATTACATCACCTCAGAAAACAAGGGTGACTTTTCTTACCTCTTCTTGACATAAGGTTTCTTACCTTATTAGACACTGTCCAGAATTGGCGTTCTGAAGTCATACCATGTAACTCAATTAAAATCTGTCTAATTCGCCAGGGATCCACTGACAATATAAGTTGATGTTCCAACTGGCCAATGTTGACACTTGCTGAGGCTAAGAAAGAAAAAAGGACATTTCTAGTTCAATAATAATTTAATTCAAAAGTATACGTAAACCTATGAACATGAGAATGACAATTTACTGAAATTGTGTTTATAACTATTACATCTATAAATTAAAGTACATTACATGTTAATGTTATCCTCATATAGAAAACCTAACACAATTTGTATATCTGCATTTAACATATAAATGCATTTTTAAAACAAAGAAAGAGAATGAAAATATAAACAAAAATAAAAATCAATAAGTAGCTCATAAAAATACACTTATACATACAGATTCCTATTTTTGAATATAACATATTAACAAATGGATGTATAAAATGTTAATTTGGGGTAATAAACGTTAAGAATGTGTTTTCTGAGAGAAAAGGAAAAATAAGAAGGCATGCCCTTCCAAGAGAACCAAAAGTGATCATTAAAATCCAATTGCAGCTCAGCTATCAGATAGCCTTCAACAGTGCATTTACAGCATTTTGTATGTGTTAATGTTATTCTTTTCCTCTACAATTGGACATTCAACCAATTTAAATCTAGTGAGGGTCAGAGCAGCTAAAATTTTGCTTTTGTTAAACCAACTGAATTCTGTCTCATCTATATTAAGCTTTGAAGCTTATGTTTGCTATTAATGAACAGCATTGTATTTTCTACTTATATTTGTAAATAAGGGCAAAAATGAAGAAAATAATAAAATAAATAACAGAAAATAGCAATATTGCCAAAACCAAATGCTTACCTAACAGACAACTGCACAGTGCTATAGGCTGAAATGCAAGAAAGTCTGTCCTTTTTTTGGTCCCAGTACCCCTTACCACCTCCCTCCCTCTTTTTTGTTTTCACCTCCTCCAAGAACACACTAGCAGCAGTGCTGCCCTGGTCTATTTCCCCAGCTAAAATCTTTTATGTATCTAAGCCTAAATCATCATTTACCATAGGCTCAACAGAGTTCCAGCACTTAACTGCTCATAAAGAAATCAAACTATGAAGACAGGTGAATTTCTACTAATTACCAGCATAAGTTATAAACTAAAACAAATAAGAGGAAACCCTCAAATATATATATCAATGTTAATTTGGACAGAGGGGCAAAACATGCCAACATTTTAGCTGGCAAACTAGAGAGCTAACCTGGAATATCATAAAATGAAGTTACAGGTTTAATGCACAGATTTACTCTAGGGGATCTCTTCCTCATCTGATCAACAAGTAGCTTTCGTTCTTCATCTTTCAACAATGTAATGAAAAGCTCATGTGAAGAAATCATGAAAACATACTGCAGATCTTCCAACCCCAGACACACATTCCTAGATCAGTAAGAAATATTATAAAACAAAAAGTGTATAATTTAGTTTGGGAAAAACAATCATATCAACCATTATTAATAAGCCATTTAAAAAGTCATTATTTCATAAATTATATATATTGAAAATGATTTTTAAATTTCCCTTTGGTCCTTATTTAAAATTGTGATGTCAATGCCACAATATATTAAAAAAGTAAGCTTAATCCTAAAGTGTCATGTGGCCACATAAATTTAAACTTAACGGTTCTTGAATCCAATTACCGCTTTCTTATAAGAAATGCAAGAAAAATACAAAAAGTAAAAAATAGATACTTTACTACTCACAGGACTAAGATCAAAGCTAAAAAATAAAAAAAGAAAGGTACTTACTTTAGAAAAGCAGCCATGTTTCCTTTCAAAGAATCTGAAGCTTTTTCTAAATTTATTGATCTTGAACATACCTAGAAATTTGAATAATTTTCATCTGATTATGGGCACTTTGAAAAATGGAGATTATAGTTTGACAAGTTACATTTATTTCTTTATTTTTTTGAGTCAGAGTCTCACTCTGCTGCCCAGGCTGGAGGGCAGTGGCACGCTCACAGCCACCACAACCTCAGCCTGCTGGCCTCAGCCTTCTGCCTCAGCCTTCCAAGTAACTGGAACTACAGGCGTGTGCCACCACGCCCGGCTCATTGTTTTGATTTATTGTATAGATGAGGTCTCACCATGTTGCTCAGGCTGGCCTCAAACCCGTGTGCTCAGGCAATCCTCTCACCTTGCCCCCAAAAGTGCTGGGATTACAGGAATGAGCCACCCTGCCCGGTCAACAAGTTATACTTTAAAGCAAATTAATTCTACTGTTTCAGACACATACCAATCACAGATTTGGTTAAGGAATTTAAGAGATGAAATCAAGCTGGGTACAATGGCTCATTCCTGTAATTCCAACACTTTGGGAGGCCGAGGTAAGAGGATTACTTGAGCCCAATACTTCGAGACCAGCCTGGGCAACAAGGCAACATCTCACCGCTACAAAAAATTTAAAAAATTAACTGGGGGTAGTAGAGCATGCCTGTACTTGGGAAGCTGAGGTGGAAGGATCACCTGAGCCCAGGAGGTCGAGGCTGCAGTGATCATGCCAAAGCCCTCCAGCCTAAGTGACAGAGTGACTCTGTCTTAAAAAAACAATACAAAACAAACAAAAAAAATGAATAAGTATCCATTATAGAGAGGGACTGGAATGTGACTGTTTTAATAATTGCAGGTATTTATATGCAGCAAAGAATAACCTATTTAGCATATTATAGAGCTCTCAGAATTTATTAAATATGTTGCCAAATTAAATGACGTGAGAAACTTCAGCTCCAGCCAGAAAAGACTATTGTAATGGAACCAGCCATGTTGTCCATCGAAGCTGGACTGAATAAAAAAAAAAAAAAAATGTGGTACATATACACAATGGAGTATTACACAACCATAAAGAAGGACAAACATAGGGACTTTGCAACAACTTGGAGAATTTAGAGTCGATCATACTCAGTGATCTATCACAGAAACAAAGAACGAAGTACCGTATGTTCTCACTCATAAGCAGACCTTGAACGATTGAAATACTATAAGAAAGTGATTGGCAGTAGTAGGAAACTGTCCAGGGAGGAGGGGTGGAATTAGCAGTTGAGGGAAACTGCTGGGGGGGAGGGGCATACCTCATCAACAAGGGTACCTGCATAATCAATGTTTGTATACCTAATCCTGAACTGTACCTCACATCTTTATAATAAAAAACAATAAAATAATAAAAATAAAGAAAAAAAGGAAAAAGACCATTGTAAAGAATGATTGATAATGGCAATGAATATGGAACAAGAAGGCAACCAAGGTTTCAAAAGTAAACAATTAAAACAAGAAATAACAAATTAGTTATGGAGTATTAGTCACCTGCAAATAATATTTTCATAATATTACTCTGAATTTATTCAATAGATTAGGATTTCTCTCCATATGTTAGTTACAAGAAGTCAAAATACTTTGTGTGAAAGTCCCCTACCTCAAACCGAGCATGATGGCACATGCCTGTAATCCCAGCACCTTGGCGGGTGGAGACCAGAGGATTGCCTGAGCTCAGGGGTTAGAGACCAGCCTGGGCACCTTGGCGAGACCTCATCTCTACAATAAATCAAAAAATTAGCCGGGCATGGTGGCTCATGCCTGTGGTTCCAGCTACTTCGAAGGCTGAGGCAGAAGGATCGCCTGAGTCCAGCAGGCAGAGGTTGCAGTGGCCGTGAGCAGTGTGTCACTGTACTCCAACCTAGGTGACACAGTGAGACCCCAACTAAAAAAAAAAAAAGTCCCCAACCTCCCAACCTCAGGAAATTGCCAAATCCTCTCTATGTGAACACACACACACAACACAAAATGTTTACAGCAGTATTATTCACAATAGCCAAAAAGTAGAAATAACCCGGTCCATCAGCTGATGAATGGACACACAGAATTTAGTATGTTCATTCAGTGAGGTATTGGTCAGCCGTTAAAAGAAATGAAGTATAGACACATACAATATGAACCTTGAAAGCATGCTAAGTGAAAGAAGCCAGTTACAAAAGACCATCTATTTTATAATTTCATTTATATAAGATGTCCAGAATAGACAAATCTATAGCAATAGAAAGACTAGTAGTTGCCTGGAATTGAGAGAATTGAGGGAAAATGACAGGCACATTCTAATGAATAAGAGGTTTCCATTGGGGTGAAGAAATGAAGTGATGGGTGCACAATTCTAGGAATACACTAAAAACCATTGACTTATATACTTTAAATGGGTGAATTGTAGCCAGGCTTGGTGGCTCAGCCTGTAATCCCGTGCTTTGGGAGGCTGAGGTGAGTGGATTGCCTGAGCCTGTGGGTTCGAGACCCGCCTGGGCAACTTGGCGAGACCTCATCTCTACAACAAATCAAAAATTAGCCGGGCATGGTAGCGCGCACCTGTAGTTCCAGCTACTTGAAAGGCTGAGGCGGAAGGATCGCCGGAGCTTAGTAGGTCGAGGCTGCGATGGCCGGGAGCGGCCACTGCACTCGAGTCTGGGTGACAGAGTAAGACTCTAACTCAATAAATAAATAAATAAATAAATAAATAAATTTTAATGCTAATAAACTTAAGTGAACAATTCTTAGAAAATAATTTCTTAAAACTCCAGGAAAAAGAGAAAAACACAATAGTTCTATAATCACTGATGAAATTAGATCAATTCTAAAAATCTTTCCACACAAAAAATTCTCCAGGCCCAGACTTCATTGCTAAGTTCTACCCAACACTGCAAGAAGCAATGACTCCATTTTTATATAAACTTTTCTAGGCAATAAAAAACAAACATATCTCAACTTATTTATGAGACAAGCATGACCTTGATACCAAACTCAAACACAGGACAAAATATATATATATATCCATCACTCTCGAACATGAATGTTAAAAAAATCTTATGATATTAGCAAATTAAATTCAGCAACATACATTAACTCATTCACGATCGCTGACGTGAATTTACATCATTCCAAATTCTGTTCCTGGTTGCCGCTGACATGAATTTACGTTTTTGTTAGTTCTGTTTCTGAATGCAGCAACGTTATCATATGTATATGTTATTATATTTGCTTGAAAATGAATAGTGAGGCAAGAAGAAAAAGTTAATTGAGATAATTTTCTGATATCAACTGCGCAATGTTGCTACTGATTTACGTAGTTGGTAAAAATTGCAAGTTGGATTATTTTTTTGTGATTTGTGGTGTATACTTGTATTTTGATATTTCAGGGCTTTCATACTTCAACCTCGAAAATGATTTACCATTAGGAAAATGAAGAAATATATGAGAACATGCCATATGGAAAATGAAGAAATATATGAGAGATTTCCGAGAACGAAGGTGATGAGATTTCTGAGGACAAAGGTGAACTCAATGAACTTTATTAGTGATAGTGAGACAGATAGTGATGTAACGATGCAATGTAAATGAAGAAATATATATATAACATATATATTCAGTTTATAACCCGAAAAAAAACACAAAGTACAGAATGCTAGTCAGAGTGGTATCTGGGGCAAATACTAGATATGTCTGTGACTTCCAGCTGTATTAAGAAGAAGGTGACAATTTAGAAAAGATCATTTAACTTGTGCTTAACAACTTCAGATTTGTTTTTATTTTCAACCACTCTCAGTATTAGGAAAGTGAAAAATTTGCTGATAGCGAATATGTTAAAAAAAAAAAATCACAGTCCAGGCACAATGGCTCATGCCTATAATCCCAGCACTTTGGGAGGCAGAGGCGAGAGGATTGCCTGAGCCCTGCAGGTCGAGGATGCGGTGGCTGTGAGTGTGCCACTGCATTCCAGATACAAAATACAAAGTTAGAAAGTTCAATTATACCTCTATAACAATATGTAAACAATTTTCTGGTCCACCTAAAAAAACTGAAAAAAGAAAAAGAAATTTGTGTCTTACAGAAAAACTGTAATGTTCTGAAGGACATTAAAGAATGACTAAATAGGACAGATACAGAGGCTCATGCCTGTAATCCTAGCACTCTTGGAGGTCAAAGCAGGAGGACTGATTGAGTCCAGAAGTTTGAAAACAGACTAGCCTGGCTAACACAAAGAGACTTTCCAATCTTCAAAAAAAGAAGGCATAAATAAATCAAAAGCCATACTTGTTCATGGATTATAATGACCAATACTGCACATAAATCATTATCATAAAGGAAAAGATTGGTAAATTTGATATTAAAAATAAGTTTATGAAACAATATTAAAAAGTTAAGAGGAATCAAACTCAGAGAAGATACCTGCAATATTTAAAATTGGTAAAGGGTAAACTATATAAAGAACTCCTACAAAAACCTCCTAAAAAAAAGACAATAGAAAAATGAGGCATAACACTTGAAATAGGTATCTCAAAAGATGAAATCTCAATGAGCAAAAAATAAAAGAATATCTGTTAAATTCCTTAGTAATAAGGGAAATGAAAATTAAAGCTTTAATAAGATACCATTATACAACTACCTCACAGGTAAATCTGACAGTATCAGGTGTTGGCAAGGATACTAACAGATGAGAACACTCAAGAAGGCTGATGGTAAAAACCACTGTGATATTAAAAAGATATGTTGCAGATATACTCTCCCTACATATGTAACACAGGTAAACTGATACATGTGTGCATCAAGAAGGCTGATGGTAAAAACCACTGTGATATTAAAAAGATATGTTGCAGATATACTCTCCCTACATATGTAACACAGGTAAACTGAAACATGTGTGCACTTACACATACATACAAGTTGACATTGCAAGCAGTAAAGACTATAGACAACACAAATGTCCATCATCATATAGTATACATCAACAACTATAAACAACAAAATGTCCACCAGCAAGAAAGAATAAACTGTGGCATGGTCTATATAATATTCAACTACCTTACAACAATAAAAAAAACTGTATCTAAACACTTGAATAAATCTCACAAATATACTGTTCAGTGAAAGAAGATGAAGAATACATATTATATTATTGTTCAATTTATATGAAATTCAAAATATGCAAATTAAAGAAAACTCTTTAAGAATGCATACATAGCCGAGAATGGTGGAGCATACTTGTAGTTCCAGCTACTTGGAAGGCTGAGGCGGAAGGATCGCCCGAGCCCAGCAGGTCGAGGCTGTGGTGACCATGAGCAGCAAGTCACTGCACTCCAGCCTGGGTGACAGAGTGAGACTCCAACTCAAAAAAAAAAGTATGCATACAAAGGTAATACAACTGCATACAGCAAGGAAATAAGTATCACAAAAGACAGAGAAGTGGTTGCCTCAAGGGGAGGCATAGGTGGTAGATAAAGAACACATGAATGGGGCCAGGCGCAGTGGCTCATAGCTGTAATCCCAGGAGTTTGAGACCAGCCTGGGCAATACTGCAAGACCTTGACTCTACAAAAAAATAAAAAAAACTAGCTGAATGTGGTAGCACACACCTGTAGTTCCCACTACTCAGGAGGCCCAGGAGGTCCAGGCTGTGGTGAACCATGATTGTGCCACTGCACTCCAGCCTAGGTGACAGAGAGAGACTCCCACTCCAAAAAAAAAGAGCAAAAGAAGGGTTTCTAGAGTACTGGCAATGCTGTATTGTGCTTTATGTATTTCTCTCAACGTCTGTTAAATTAAGCCTGTTAAGAAAGAGGTAGAGATTCTGCAGCTTACATGAGGACAGAGGTATGATTTGGGAATTTTTAATAAACAAGTGATTGAAGTTCTGGATGAAAATAAAAACTGAGAAGAGAAGCATGAGCCAAAGACAAAAGTTCTGTAAACAAAAACACTAAAGGGAGAACAAAGCAGAAGTTATGAAGGGCTAAGAAGAATCCAGTAAAGATGTAGAAGAAACACAGAGAACTAGAAAAAGAAAACAAGGCAGAAGAGTGCAGCCAGTCAACAGGGCCAACACTCAGCAACAGAAAGGCAAGGCAGACAAAGACAGAAAAGAGGTACAGAGTTTGTAACTAAGAGGTCACCGCTAAGCTGAAAACAAAATCATAAATCAAAAGGGGAAAAAATGTCTTACCTCAAGAAGAAAATCTATTTTCTCTTTATTAGGTGTAAGAAATAGCTGGTTGAACTGAACACTAATTGCTCTACCTTCCAGTATATCGCGAACTGTGTTACAGGCACAGGCTTTAAAACAGATTTCATCCAGAGCTTCATTTCTGAAGAATATAAAAGCAGATTCACTAATGTGATTTTTACTATAAAAGAAAGGTGTGTATTACAAAACTATATTCACAAGAATGAATCATTTATTCTTGAGAGGTAAGATTTTAGGATATTCACCTGTACAATGACCACTTATGTACCTAACCCAAAATTGTACCCCACATCTTTAAAATAAAAAAAAAATTTTAAGTTCAAAGTTTATTTATGAAAAAAAAAAAGTTTAGGATATTCAATCAAACTAATAAACATCAATAAAAAATCAGGGAAAAAAGTAGAACAGGTTTTAAATTTATCAAGGGGCACTTTAGTTACACATTAGACAGCAGAATGGAATTTTGCTATGCGTAATTTTCCCCCATGCACTTTTAAACAGACCATATGAAGGAACATTAGAGTGGCTTCTCTAGCTATGTTAATTTCCCTCATATTAACAAAAGGAACAGGAATGTTACAGATTCATAGGTAATTTGGAGGTTTTCAATAAACCAGAATATACTTGCTCATTTATTCAAAGATCAAAAAGTAATTTTTCAACTTACTTACTTACCCCTGTTGAGCTTTCTGAAAGAGTTCTCTTAGTACTGATTGCCGAAACTGGACAGGTAAACTGAAGGTTAAATTATCTTCAATGAAAATCTGTATTACCTCCTAGAACACATATGTAAAGTTGCATCCATTTAAAAAAATCATGGCAGTTTGTTTCTATAGTGGAAAATACAAGTTGAAGAAAATCATAAAAATATCTTACTGGGAAAACCTCCTCTTTCTAAAATTCTAAAATAAAGCAGGGTGCAGTGGCTCACGCCTATAATCCCAGCACTTAGGGAGGCAGAGGCGAAAGGATTGCCTGAGCGCAGAGGTTCGAGACTAGCCTGAGGAATTTGGCAAGACCTCGTCTCTACAATAAATCAAACAATTAGCCAGGCATGGTGGCACGCACCTGTGGCGGAAGGCTGAAGAAGGATTGCTAATAATATATTTAATATATAGACTTCAGATTCTGTAAACTAAAAGCTGTCCTAACAGCCAACAGTCCCAGCAGCTTAAAAAAAATAAACCAAGAAACTAAAGCTATCTACCTGTAATTTTAAAAGTTAAAAGTTTTTGCTTACAGAATTTATTAAAATGGGCAAACTCTATACTTTCAAGAAAAGATAATATCACTAATAATGAACAAGCATCTGCCCAGTGCTTTGCTTTAGTGTTTTGTTTTGTTTTGTTTTTTTGAGACAGGGTCTCACTGTATCACCCAGGTTGAAGAAATGCAGTGGCACAATTATAGCTCACTGTAGCCTTGAACTTCTAGGCTTAAAGGATCCTCCTGCATTGGCTTCCTGAGTAGCTGGGACTACAGGTGCACACCACCACACTCAGCTATTTTGGTTTAAATTTTTTTGTAGAGATGCAGTCTCACTATGTTGCCCAGACTGGTCTCAAAGTCCTAGCCTTAAGCAGTCCTCCCACCTTGGCCTCTCAAAATGCCAGGATTACAGGTGTGAGCCACCATGCCCAGACTGCCTTAGAATTTATAAACTATAATTTCCCACTGGATTTTCATAATAATCTTATGAGGTTAGATAATTATTATCACTATGTTATAGGCCAGTCTGACAACTTAAATTACTTGCCCTAAATCACATAACTGGTAAATTGGTGGTGCCAGGATTTGAACTCAGTTTTGAAAAGCTTCCAAAACTTTTCAACGACACCACTGTATCATCATACATCTTACCTGATAGTTGCCAGATCTCAAACAAATATGAACTTGACTGTATGGAGTCAATTGTTGAGATGTACTATCAGAAGAAGGTACAAGAACATCACATGCTTGACAATAGCCAGCTAACCGCTTCTCATCTATGGTACAATGAAGAGATAATGAACCTATCTGTAAAGTAAGAGGTATATGCCATTATCCATTAATGTAATATAAACAATAGTCTAGTATCCTTTAGCACATGTTAACAGTATTTAAAAAATGCTAACGAAAAATTCAAAATTGAAGGAATCATAAAAAATGAAAGGGTAAAGGTTTAGAACAGGGGCCAACAAACTGTTGCTCAGAGGCCAAATCTAGCCTATGTTCTGTTTTTGTTTGTCCCTTGAGCTAAGAACAAGTTTTAGGTTTGTAAACTACTCAAAGGGTTGTAAAGAAACACAAAAAATAATATGCAACAGAGACTGCATGTGGCCCACACAGCCTAAAATATTTACTCTATGGCCCTTTGCAAAGAAAGTTTGCTGACCCCTGGTTTAGAGCTTTTAGGCCAATATACAAAAAGTGGACATCATTGTCACTCTAAGTAGGTATGATAAGATATTAACAAAGAGCGAACACTGTTAAAAACAAGCTTAAACAGTTTAAAATATATACACTAGGCAGAGATTTAAAGGAGAGAGCAAAGGAAACTTCTAATCATCACTCAGTTAGAAAGAATAGTAATGCTTCTACCAAAATGGAGAATTTTTTAAACACACACATTTGAAAAAATAATGAGTTTTAAATTACTATATATGAAATGCTATGAAAAGAAATCTGATGAGTTACCTGGGCAAAGTAAAACGGGGATTTCTAACGGGTCTAGCTAAAACAGATCTACGTTAAATCTGTAGGGCATTCAATAGATTTTTGGACTAAAGAAAGAATAGGAATTTTTCCAAGCACCAGGCATATAAAAACCTAGTTATGGGCCGGGCATGGTGGCTCAAGCCTGTAATCCCAGCACTTTGGGAGGCCAAGGCAAAAGGATTGATTGAGTCCAGGGGTTCGAGACCAGCCTGCGCAACTTGGTGAGACTTCGTCTCTACAATAAAAAAAAAAAAAAAACTAGTCAGGTGTGGTGGCGCATGCCTGTAGTTCCAGCTACTTGGAAGGCTGAAGTGGAAGGACTGCCTGAGCCCAGCAGGTTGAGGCTGTGGTGGCCATGATCGTGCCACTGCACTCCAGCCTGGATGACAGAGTGAGACTCCATTTCAAAAAAAAAAAAAAAAAAAGAAATAAAAAACCTAGTTACATACTTTAAAATTTAGTCATTTGAATTATAAAAAGAAAAACACAAATGATAAACACACTTTTCAAGTTTTACCCTTATCAGGAAATAAGGAAAGGCAAGTTTATAAATGATACTATAGTTCACCCATCAAATTATCAAAAAAAATTCCTTATTAAAACACTCGCTGCTGGCCGGGTGAGGTGGCTCACACCTGTAATCCCAGCACTTTGGGAGGCGGAGGCAAGAGGACTGCCTGAGCCCCATGGCTTTGAGAGGCCTGGACAACATGGCAAGGCCTCGTCTCTACAATAAATTTTTAAAAAATTAACGGGGTGTGGTGGTGCATGCCTGTAGTACCAGCTACTTGGAAGGCTGAGGTGGAAGGATCACCTGAACCCAGCAGGTCGAGGCTGTCGTGGCCGTGAGTGTGCCAATGCACTCCAACCTGGGAGACAGAGTGAGACTTCGACTAAAAAAAAAAAAAAAAAAAAAAACCCACAAAAAACACTCCCTGCTGACTGTAATACCAAGAAAAATGTACCTGGAAAGCAACTTGGTTTTATAAATTATAGCCTTTGAAAAATTAACAACCACTGACATGGCCATTCTACTCACAGAAGTTTAACTTGAAGATACCTAATATCTGAACAAAAATTTTGGTTTGAAGACATAAATAATGCAACTTCACACAAAGAACAAACAACCTAAATGCCCAAACAGAAGGGAAATAAGAAAACCAGAGTACATCCACATAACAGAACATATACCTAATCAAAAATTTAAACAAGATACAAATAATATTTATAATGTAGCTTAACTGTATAAAAACACAGAAAAAAAAATGGAAGAAAATATGTTAAAATGGTAAAAGTGGTTATTTCCATGTAGTATTATATCACAGATTTTTAAAAACCAGTTTTTAGCTTTTTTGAACTTCCCAAATTTACCATAAACACATTGTTTTGTTTTGAGTTGGAGTCGCACTCTGTTACCCAGGCTGGAGTGCAGTGGCACAATCACAGTTACTGCAGCCTTGACCTGCTGGGCTCAGGCGATCCTTTCTCCTCAGTTTTCCAAGTAGCTGAGACTACAGACGTACGCCACCACCCCCAGCTAATTTTTTGATTTATTGTAGAGAGGCTGGTCTCGAACTGCTGGGCTCCAGCAATCCTCTTGCTTTAGTCTCCCAAAGTGCTGGGATTACAGGCGTGAGCCACCACGCTCAGCTGAGCATACTGTTTTTTATCATCAGAAAAATCAAAGCCAACGACATGTATAGTTGTTTTAAGAAACTGAATATTATGTGCCTATTATGACTATTTACCTCTGCAATTAGTTCTTTTGTTCTAACAAACTTTTCTCTGGCATTTTCATAGACAGCTGAATTTGTGGAGCCTTGCTGGAAGTATGCTGCACCCAAATCATAACACACCTGAAACAGCAATGAATACCAATTTATTTAACAATTTCCCACATACTTAAGAGTTGACAATTCAAAATTATATTTATTTCAGGAAAAAAGACATAGAAAAAGCATACGCTAATGAACAGTGCTCACTGGAATCAATGTTCTTAGTTATAAAGAGATAAATCAACTCTGACCAATCTTAGCTGAAAACTTATTTATTGGAAAGATTTCAGGTAGCCTACGGAATTACTGGGAAGGTCAAAGAATCAGGCTAGAAAACAGAAGAGGCACACAGCACAAGGGCCAAAACTGGTATAGTAAAGATATCACTACAGCCAATCTCAACACTAAATTCCACAAATTATATCACCTGCAGCCACCCGCACCAGACACATTGAAAGCTCAGCTATACTTTTACAAGTTCTGTCCCTGGAAACTAGACTTTACTCTCACCGTTGCTGCTACCCACCACCACAGTGGATTCTCCATCACCCCCAATTCTTTGACTTACTAGCTTCTGATTCACAGTCTAAAATAAGTGTATCTACTTGTCTGTCAAACTTTTGTGACATGCTTGCCCTCAAGCAGGATGAGGCTAAAGAAAGTCAGTATTTGGAGTGCTCACTTTCTTTTATAGGATGCAGACTCTGCCTCCCACCAAGTCTCAAAAGGTATGAATTTTTTCTAGAAGAGGGAAACAGATGCTGGGGACCCCCCCCCCAAAATGGGGGATGTACAAGTGTCTATACTGTAACAGACTGGCTAGAGTAAACTGAGAAATTTAATTTAACAACCGTAAAATACTTTTCCAGATGTCTTTTTCTAAATGTATATTTTTCCACGAACTTTCTTAGATTGATTCCCAGAATCATCTAGTGCAGAACTCAAAGAAGACTCAGATTACTTAGTTCAACTCAGCCCCTTTATGGATAAGAATACTAAGGCCAAAAAGTGATATAAAAAGCATTTAACCAAGCAGTGGCAGAGCCCAGGCTTGAACCAGATCCCTAGCCTCTGAACACTGTCTCAAGACTATTTTACACACGGCTGACAGATCAGTCTTCTTCATCTGTAAATTTTTCAATTATTCCCCAAACAGAAGAAAGTTCAAATTTCTTGGCTAGATCTGTAAGGATCTCAGAAGATCTGGCCTAGCTTCTCTGGCCAAACCTTTCTCCTGTGCTCTATTTTAATTACACCAGTCTTCTCAATTTCCCATTCACATCAGATATTAGAAATGAGTTTCATTCCACACCCCTTATCTCAATTTATGCCAAAACAATCTTAGCCAATGGATACTCATTCCTCTTCCAAATTCCTAAGATGTAATAGTGTCTGGTACTCTTCAGGGAGCCACTCTTTACTAACATGGTTATGGATACTGTTCTGTCCTGTTCAACAAATCCTCAACCTCTACAACACAGCTTTGCACTACTTGGTCCACACTAAATGTGTGGCTGCCTTGCATTCTAGAGAGCTCCTCCCATCTGGAGTAAAGGGGTGCTAAATGAGTAATAAATACACACAAATATACATATGTATTATGGTTCTATATTATCCTCTCTTCCAGGCAAAGACAGAGTATAAGATATCAAAAAGATATTTTCTAGTATTACTAAAGTAACCAACATTAAAACAAGTTCAAATTCTGTAGTTAAGAGGTGGTCAATACATTAAAAAAAAAATGAAGTTGTCCTGAACACTTGGTTTTATTGGGAAAAAACTTAAATTTTCTTTTGCATCTCAGGTAAATTTTAGCAATGTAAAGAATGTACTTTAAAATATTATCATGGGCCAGGTACTTATAATCTCAGCACTTTGGGAAGCTGAGGCGAAAGGACTGCCTGAACTCACAGGTTTGAGATCAGCCTGGGCAACATGGTGAGACCTCATCGCTACAATAAATCAAAAAATTAGCTGGGTGTGGTAGTACACCTGTAGTTCCCACTACTTGGAAGGCTGAGGCTGGAGGATCACCTTAGCCCAACAGGTCGAGGCTACAGTGGCCAGGAGCGTGCCACTGCACTCCAGCCTGGGCAACAGAGTGAGACTCCAACTCTAAATAAATAAACAAATTAATTAATTAAATAAAATATTATCATGACAGAAGTGAGTAGTACCACTGATTTACCGTTCACAAAAGAATTAAGAGACCGGGCAGGCCGAGGAGAGAGGACTGCCTGATTCCAGGAGTTCAATACCAGCCTGGGCAACATGGCAAGACCTCATCTCTACAATAAATCAAAAAATCAGCTAGACACAGTGGCACATGCCTATAGTCCCAGCTACTTGAAAGGCTTGGTGGAAGAATTGCCTAAGCCTAGCAGGTCAAGGCTACAGTAGCTGGGATTGTGCCACTGCACTCCAGTCTGGGCAACAGAGTGAGATTCCAACTCAATAACTAATAATAATAATTTTTTTAAATAAAAAAATTAAAATCAAAAATGAAAGAAATTAGGCTGGGCCCAGTGGCTCACATCTGTAATCCCAGCACTTTAGTAGGCCAAGACGAGAGGATTGCTTGAGCCCAGGAGTTTGAGACTAGCCTGGGCAATGTAACAAGATCTTGTCTCTACAAAAAAATTTTAAAAATTAGCTACTAAGGAGGCTGAGGCAGAAGGACATCTACCTGGAAGGTTGAGGCTACAGTGACCCATGATTGTGCCACTACACTACAGCCTGGGTGACAGAGTGAGACTCAAAAAAAAAAACCAAGCAAACAAAAACAGGAATTGTCACTCAGCTATGTAACTTAAAAGAATATCTGATAAAGTCCACCTAGCACATACAGGCATCTTATAGTTTTTTTTTTTTCCTTTAGGTCATTATCATCTATCATACTGTGAAAATCAGAAGTGGTACCAATAACTTCTAAACAGACTCTGAAAATTATGAGATACTATGGTACCAGGAACTCTCCTATAAACAATTTCATCAACAATTTTTAAAAGTTAACAAGTTTCAATACCTCATTATCCCTACTCCTACTATAAACTCCATTTCATCAGATCTTTTAAAAAATGATTACTTCCACCAGCTCTGGAACCAGCGAATCTGTAAAGGCATCTTCCCAATACTATCATAACTATTTCTGCACCTTTCCAGAACAGGAAATAGTGATGAAAAAAGTTGTGCCAACTCATATAGTTAACAAAAGAGAATATGGTTTAAAAGGCACAATCCTAGTAGCTCTCTTTAGGTAATCACTGAATACTTTAAAATTTCTATTATACTTAAGGTTCATTGATTTCTAGCAAAGTAAGATATAGAATGCATAAAAAAACAGACCTCAAAGAGTTTTCAATCTAGCAGGAAAAAAGAAAACAAAAACACACAAAATTTCTGGCAATAATCATCAACTAAAAGCTGTCAAAGGAACTAGAACCCAGAGTTAGAGAAAACAGGCAAACTTAACATCTCTGAAAAGCTAGATATTTTCTCTTAGAGTCTAGATTTTTCAAAGTCTAGCACAATATTAGTTTTGTTTTGGTCTGATTTCTAATAATATGAATGAACTGCAAATCAGTTACATACACACAGCATTCTCAGTATATAAACTGTCTCCTAAATACAATTGGGAAACTTGCAGAGACAACAGATCACATGAAATTTCCCTTCCATTCCTAGTAGTGAAGTGTCAAGTCTTAAAAAACTTACAAATTAAATACAATGCAAACAAAGTCTTAATAGCATCTAAAGTCAAAATCAAAAAGAAAAGCAAGAAATAAATTCTTTTTTATTTTGAGTTGGAGTCTCACTCCATCGCCCAGGCTGGAGAGTGCAGTGGTACACTCATGGCTACCCCAGCATCAACCTGCTGGGATCTGGCGATCCTTCCACCTCAGTCTTCCAAGTAGCTGGAACTACAGGCGTGTGCTACCACACTCAGCTAACTGTTTTATCTTAGTGTAGAGACAGGTCCCACTATGTTGCCCAGGCTGGTCTTGAACCCGCTGGCTCAGGCAATTCTCTTACCTCAGTCTCCCAAAGTGCTGGGATTACAGGAGTACCATGCCCGGCCAAGAAATAAATTCTAATTAAAAATACATGGATGATGTCATAAAAGATTTTCCAAAAACTTACCATACATTGACTAAACACTGAAACACGTACCTGGCACTGTATTTCCTCAGCTTTAATTTTCAATCCAGCAGTAGAACTCTCAGTTTCTCCATTTACCATGCCAGGTTCCATGGCCAATAAATCTAGAGTTCTCATCGTGTGGACATATAGATCCTTGTTTAATTTTAGGGCGGCCTCTAGTACCAAAATAGAATCAGCAGCTTGTTCTTTTAGCTACAAAAATTCAATAAGCAAATTAAAATACAGAAGTAGCAACTGATTATACAAACCAAAAGATATTTGCAAGATATTTACTAGCTTAGTACACACAATACTATTAAAAAATATTTTAACACAGCAAGAGAACAATTAAACTTGTTAAAAATATGGCTGGGCTTAGTGGCTCAGCCCATAATCCCAGCACTTTGGGAGGCTGATGCAAGTGGATTGCTTTGAGCCTGTGGTTTGAGACTAGCCCGGGCAAGTTGGCGAGACCTTGTCTTTACAATCAATCAAAAATTAGCTGGGTGCAATAGCACACACCTGTAGTTCCAGCTACTCAGAAGGCTGAGGCAGAAGGATCACTGGAGCCCAGCAGGTCGATGCTGGGGTGGCCGTGAGCTTGCCACTGCACTTTAGCCTAGGTGACAGAGTGAGACTCCAATTAAAAAAAAAAAAAAAAACCGTGTACCTACTGTGAAACTAAAAAATATAAAAAGCCAGAAAGATTGACATCTTTTTTCTACAGAAAAATTAATGAAGCCAGGTACAGTGGCTCATGCTTATGATCCCACCACTTTGGGAGGTCAAGGCAGGAGGACTGCTTGAGTCCAAGAGTTCAAGATGAGCCTGTGCAACATAGTGAGACTTGGTCTCTACAAAAAAAATTAGCCAGGTGTAGTGGCACATGCTTGTAGCCCCAGCTACTTAGGAGGCTGAGGAGAATGGATCACCTAAGCCCAGGAGATTGAGGTTGCGGTAAGCTGTGATTCTGCCAACTCCAGCCTGGGAAACAGAGTGAAACTCCAAATCAAAAAAAAAAAGTTAATGAAGAAAAATTCTTTAAAAATTCACACTGCTCCACTTATTTATTCAAGAAATGTGTTTCAATGTGCCATCTATTTTATTAAGCACTAAATAACAAAAATAAAATGATGGCCGGGTGCAGTTGCTCAAGCCTGTAATCTCAGCACTTTGGGAGGTCGAGGCAAGAGGATTGCCTGAGCCCAGGGGTTCAAGACCAGCCTGGGCAACTTGGCGAGACCTTATCTCTATAATAAATCAAAAAATTAGTCGGACACGATGGCATGTGCCTGTAGTTCCAGCTACTAGGAAGGCTGAGGCTGAAGGAACACCTTCGCCCAGCAGGTCGAGGCTGTGGTAGCCATGAGCATGCACTCCAGCCTGGGCGACAGAACAAGACTCCAACTCAAAAAAAAAAAAAAACGATGCAGGTTTTTGCTTCCATATTGAAAATACTAAGCATATTTGTTGCATACAGATAAAGATTGTTTCTTAACTTCCTTCTTCTCTGCAAGCCCTATACCTCACATGGTATCTGGAACACGGCAGGTGTTAATAATGACACAGATCATTTTAAAATTATAGAATCTCCCAGGTTTTAAATTTCATATTAAGTAGACCAATTAAAAAAAATAACTGCTATAATTGTCTATAAAAATTTTTGGAAAATACAAAAGGATATAAAGACATCACCTGATCAATTTTTCATATCTGCTAATGTATCATGAAATCGTCAACAACAGAATCAATGGTAGAACACTGTACCATCAGAGTTGGAAACCTGTATGATTTAGAATATTACCTATACTCTGAACAACTTAATGTGACTGCACTTAGACTTTGACAACTCTCATATACCTAAGATTAGAAGATGCATCTATACATGCTCTAAAGGAGTTCCAAAAATGTTAGTGTAATTGGTGCCAATACTTACCACTTTCAAAATGTTTTCTGTTAGCTCTTTTTCCTGTTGCATCTGATTCATACTAAAAGAGAAACGATTAAAAGGAGAGCATCAAAAGTTACTCTCAAGACTGAAAATTCAAAACTTAAAAGCATTATTCTTGAAAGTAAGATTTAATTAAAAGGTTTTTTGAGCCGGGCTCGGTGGCTCAGCCTGTAATCCCGCGACTTGGGAGGCTGAGGTGAGTGGATTGCCTGAGCTCCCGGGTTCGAGACCCACCTGGGCAACTTGGCGAGACCTCATCTCTACAATAAATCAAATTAGCCGGGTGTGGTAGCGCACGCCTGTAGTTCCAGCTACTTGGAAGGCTGAGGCGGGAGGATCGCCGGAGCCTAGCAGGTCGAGGCTGCAGTGGCCGGGAGCAGCCACTGCACTCCAGTCTGGGTGACAGAGTGAGACTCCAACTCAAAAAAAAATTTTTTAAAAAGGTTTTTTGTTGTTTTTAGAGACAGAGTCTTGCTGTCACCTAGGTTGGAGTGAAGTGGCGTGATCACAGCTCACTGTGGTCTTGAACTCGTCAAGCTATCACACTGCCTCGGGCTCCCAAGCAGCTATGACTTGTAGGCAAGCGTCACCTTGCCTGGCTAATTTTTTTTTCCCTTTGGTGGAGATGGAGTCTCGCTATGTTCATCAGGCTGGTCTTGAATTTCTGGCCTCAAGCAATCCTTCCACTTCAGCCTCCCAAAGTGCTGGGATTACAGGCATGAGCCACCATGCCTTGCCTAAGTATTTTTAATACTATTTCTTTTCCTGCTTAAAAAAACAAACAGCATCCCCAACTATTACAATGCTCATTAGTTTACCAATATTTTTTCATTTGCTTGTATTAAAAAAAAAAACCCTCAACTTAAAACTTACTAACAAAAGCTCATTTATACCAAATTATAAACTACACAATTACCTTTTGTACTCCTATTGGAGAGTATAGCGCCAATATTTATGCATATTAAAATAATTTCCCTACAGACAAAAACAAATATATCTTCTTCAAGACAATTTAATTAAAGAAAATCCTAATACTTTCAGAAGAACGGCGAATTCCCAAAGCACGCCCCCTCTTATCCAAGCTCTACCTCTAGAGACGCCCTGGCTCTCCAGCCCCTCTAACTCCTCCACATGTACTTTCATGCAGGCCTTCCGCCCTCCTACTTCTATGTCTTCTATAACGGGGGTTATTAAAAACTTGCAAAATGTTTAAAAACCCTAATGAGCAAAGTGCCAAGTAAGGATCACGTCTGCCAACTTACACACTTAACTGAGGGGGTCCAGGTTTTGCCTGTTTGACAGGAAAGCTACTTTGAACAATTGTCCTAATTGCCCTGAAGAAAAGACAGGAAAAAGAAAATTTAATACATTTTAAATGTCACTTCGATTACTTCTTAGAAGATTTGTGTAATAAATTATCTAAAACTTTAACTGACACGTCATAAATACTTTATAAATCATCTACATTTTTGTTAGAATGCTCTTTATCTGTGCAGTCACAAATTTTCTCCACCATCAGCCTCATAGTTCCCAAGATCCTTTAAGAGATCCCTGGAGAAGAAGGGGTCCCTTCAACGCATACCTGTGAAAGCCAGAGTGCAGCAAAAGAGAGGCTGCCCAAAACATTCTGGGTTTAGGAAAGACTTTACCATCTATTGTAGAGAAGTATAGCCATGGCAGTAGTTGGAGGAAGAGTGGCCAGATCCATGTCCACATGCTTCGTCCCAGGAGGAACTTTACTGATGCAGAGCAGTTCATTTAGTAGCATATTCAATACTGGAACAGACAAACTTAAAAGGAAGAAGCAAAAGGTACATTTTTACATAACTGCACGAGAAGCACAAACTACCACTATACAATTCCATATCTTCACTGAAAATAATTACGCTGATAAGGGACCAAATCTTCAAGTTTACCTACCAAATTTGAAAAGATTTTTTAAATGTTTTATTATGAAGAAAATACAAACATACACAAAAGTAGACTGAATAATATAATGAACACCCATGTATCCATCATTCAGCATCAACAATTGTCAACTGATGGCCAATTTTGTCTCATCTCTACTCTTATCTACTTCCTAAATCATTTCTTCCATAAATATTTCAGAACATATCTCAAAAGAATTAACTCTTAACATAATGACAACATTAATTTAACATCTAAAAAATGGAGATATGCTTATTATCATCAAATATCCAATCAGTGTTCAATTTTCCAACTGCCTCATATATGCCATACCTCTTTGTACACATTGGTATGTTTGATATGTCTTTAGTCTATTAATGATTAAATTCCTCTGAGATTAAAGAAGTTTTTAAAAAATAATTCTAATATTTAGTACTGGAGCATGTACGTTTTTAAAAAAAGGGGGTCTTAGTCAAGCACAAGTAGCTTACACATGCAATCCCAGGTGTAATCCCCTTTGGAGGCCACGGCAGGAGGACTGCTTGAGCCCAGGATTTGAGACCAGCCTAGGCAACATAGCAACATCCCGTCTCTACAAAAAAATAAAAAACACTTAACTGGGCACGATGGTGCACACCTGTACTCCCAGCTCCTCAGGAGGCTGAGGCAAGAAGACTGTCTGAGTCCAGGAGGTCATGCCTGCAGTGAGCCATGATAGTGCCACTGCACTCCAGTCTGGGGGACAGAGTGAAACTCCATCTCAAAAAAAAAAATTAAAAAATAAAAACCAAACAGGGTGGGTTGGGGGGGATTTGAATACTACTGGTGAATGCCTTCCTTTGGAGTTCAATCTGGTAATATGCATGTGTCTTAAAAAATGCTTACAGTACATGACCCATCAATTTAAGAATCTATCTGAAGGATATAACTCAAAATATAGATTAAGTTTATAAGCAAAGATATTTAATGCCTTGTGATTTATAATAGTGAAAAATTGGAAATAAACTAAATGGCTGTCAATGGAAGAATAGGTAACAAATTATCCATATAATGAAATCATATCCAAAAAATAAAAATAGGGAAATATTCACAATATTCTGTTAGGTGAAAAAAACAGAAATCAAAACAGTGTATGGAGTATGATTACAACTATGTTTAAAACTATAGGGAGAAAGCTGGGCTTGGTGGCTCAGCCTGTAATCCCGCGCTTTGGGAGGCTGAGGTGAGTGGATTGCCTGAGCCCTTGGGTTCAAGACCCGCCTGGGCAACTTGGCAAGATCTCATCTCTACAATAAATTAAAAAATTAGCCGGGCGTGGTAGCACGCGCCTGTAGTTCCAGCTACTTGGAAGGCTGAGGCGGAAGGATCACCGGAGCTCAGCAGGTCGAGGCTGCGGAGGCCGGGAGCGTGCCACTGCACTCCAGTCTGGGCGACAGAGACTCCAACTCAAAAAAAAAAACTATAGGGAGAAAAAGAACAAAAAGCATACAAAAATGTTAAAAAAAATACTTCTCTTTCCTCCCTAAGCCTTTCCTATTTTCTGAATTTTTCCCAATTTCCTATATTTCTTTTTAAATTATCAGGGAAAGGAAATGAAACAAACAACTTTCTAACCACAGCCTTGAAAGTATGTATTTTTAAACATATAAGTACTGATTCTAATCACCTATTTTAATAGTGTGGGAGACAAAAACTGATTTATGACAAGTAAAATTAACTGAATTTTCGATAGCAAATCATTCATAATAGTATAAAACACCATCATTACTTTTGATTCATTTTCTTCAGATATATATTTTATATATCTGAATATATAAAATATTTGTATTTAAATTTAATTGAGAAATTTAAAAGTTTAGGTGTGCATTTTCTCTAGTTACCATATCAAAAAATAATAATTTGCATCATTACTGATAGCATCAAGTTTATAGTTAAAGCATAATTTTTTTTTTTTTTGAGTTGAAGTCTCACTCTGTCGCCCAGACTGGAGTGCAGTGGCCGCTCCCGGCCACTGCAGCCTCGACCTGCTGGGCTCCGGCGATCCTTCCGCCTCAGCCTTCCAAGTTGCTGGAACTACAGGTACAAGCTACCACGCCTGGCTAATTTTTGACTTATTGTAGAGATGAGGTCTCGCCAAGTTGCCCAGGCGGGTCTCGAACCCGCAGGCTCAGGCAATCCACTCACCTCAGCCTCCCAAAGCACTGGGATTACAGGCTGAGCCACCGAGTCTGACTTAAAGGATAATTTAAATTCATTCAACATTCAAATACTTTCTTGTACCTTTTAAAAAATACTTGCATATTTTACCAAGAATACACTGAAAAGTACTTTTCATTTTAAGAGCCAATATCTTAAAACCATAAATAAAAATAAATCAAGATCATCTAAACAGTACTTCAAATGAAACTTCACTTAAATCTTGTATACCTTTTTTCTAATATGTCCAAGTCCCACTTCAAATGTGCAGCAACTTTAAGAGCAAGTAGTTTTAAGATACGATTCCTCTTGTTATCAGGTGGAGGCTGAACCTGGTTTTGTTCATTAACTGAAGGTTTGGAAGCCTGTTCCAAAAACTGAACTATAAGTTGAACTGGTGCAGGATCTAGGATTTAAAAGAAAATAAATTCTTACATGCAAGTTTCAATTATGAAGATCAAACGGATTCACTATTGGTTTGGACACAAAAGGAATCCAAACAGCTGTGCAGTTATAATGACTGAGGAATATCATACATAAGAAGTGTGCTTGGGGGCCAAAGGGTAAGATCAAGAAGCATGGTAAGGAGAAGGGATAAGAGATCGGAAAAAAGCACTTCACAGGGTAGAACATGTAATGGATTCTCATTTCAGCAAATAACCAATGTCCATTAGAGGAAAGAGACACAGGCATTAGAACTACTGCTTTGAAACTAACTAGGGAGACCTCTGCCAAGAGCTCCCGTTTCCTCCAGTGCATACTAATGTTTGATAGTCTAGATAGATAGTTACTATTTCCCAATCATAGGGTATGATTACAACTTTAAAACTATAGGGAGAAAAAGAACAAAAAGCACACAAAAATGTTAAAAAAAAAAAAATTCTCTTCCCTCCCTAATCCCTTCCTATTTTCTGAATTTTTCCTAATTTCCCATAAGGTTAATTTAGATACTATCTCCTGTTTCCTCCTACCCCACAGAATTATGATGAAGACCGAACTAACCCTTGGCACTCAGAGACATCTTGCGAATCACCTACCAGCAACGTGACCACACTTTACAAAACAGTGAAAAATGAATTACTTATTAAATAGCATGGCATTGGAATCAATTATTTTATTGTAATGATATTTGGCTTATAATGAAATTTTGGACATTGAAGAACTAATGACCAAAAAAACCCAAAATTTTATATCTTATATTTTTCTTTTTTGTGTGTGTCAGAGTCTCACTGTCACCCAGGCTGGAGTGCAGTGGCATGCTCGTGGCCATTGCTGCCTCAACCTGCTGGGCTTAGGCAATCCTTCCACCTCAGTCTTCCAAGTAGCCAGAACTACAAGTGTGTACCACCACGCCCAGCTAATATTTTGATTTATTGTAGAGATGAAGTCTTGCCAAGTTACCCAGGCTGGTCTCAAACCCCTGGGCTCAGGCAATCCTCTCACTTCGGCCTCCCAAAGTGCTGGGATTATAGGCGTGAGCCACCGCACCCAGCCTTATATTTCTCTTTTAATTTTAAAGATGTGGGGTACAATTCAGGATTAGGTAATCAAGTCTCCATTGTAAAGGTAAAGTTTGGGAATCCCTTTGGTCCCCATTTCGCCTGGTTTGAAATCAGGTACCCTAATTGATGTTGCATTATACACCCCAACGGTTTCCCACTCCTGCCAATCCCTTTCTTATAGTATTATGATAACTGTTCGGGGTCTGCTTATAAGTGAGAACATGTGGTACTCAGTGCTTTGTTTCTGTGATAGATCACTGAGTATTATAGACTCTAAATCCATCCAAGCTGCTACGAAGTTCAAATTTTGTCCTTCTTTATGGCTGTGTAATATTCCAACTTGTACATGTACCATAATTTTTTTTATCCAGTCCACTTTCAATGGGCAGCGTGGTTGGTTCTATGTTTTTGCTATCATGAATAATGTTATAATTTTCTGACTTGTGATAACATGTGAAATAGTCACTGACATGCACCGCAGGTTGATACATGTTGTGTAACAGTAATTTATTTGACATCTTCTGCCTGGTATTTTTCTATCCAAGCAGACAACGCAGTCTCATTTTCTGCCTCCCACATTAATAATATGTAACTTATGTTCCCAAGAGGGGACATCCAAGTGGTTTGCTAGATTTACAATGTCTCCTCAGAGGAGACATCCAAGTGCAAAGGGTTAAATGAGACAACAGATGAAAAGAATTAAGGACAGTGTCTGACACCCTGAAAGCACTTAACAAATGTCAAAAGGAATGAATTGGGCAGGGTGCAGGTATACCTAACCCTGAATTGTACCCCACATATTTAAAATAAATAGATAGAAAAATAAAATTGCGAACTCTTAAAAAAAAAAAAAAAGAAAAAAGGAATTAATTAAAAGGAATAATACAGGTGGCAAAACTGCCCAAGTACACAGTACACTAACTTCTTACACAGTAGCTTTCCATCAGTTAAGGCCAGTCTATTAGACTGAACAAGCCACATCTCGATCTGAATTCAGCAAAATGCTATTCAAATAACTTACTTTTCCATGTGGGTACCTTTTTCCAGAAATGCCTGGCGTTTTCCTCCTCCAACGAAACTCATTTAACTGAGATATTAATCATTATCAACGCTACACAGTAACCATCTAGCAACCGTGCAGCAGTTTCTGCTTTCAAGGATTTTATTTTAATGTACAGCCCAATTTTGGAATGCATATAATTCAGTGTCGGTAAATCGCCTCACTGAGAAACAAAATATTTCAATAAAAACCTAAGATAACTAATTAGTGTCAGGATCAGCTGATTTCTCCCCCTCTCCCAGAATTTAAACAGCCTGGGGTTCTGAAAAGAGAGAGTTCCAGCAAGCCTCCCTGACTCAAGCAACCACAAGACTCCCCCACCTTGCAGGTGCTAGAACCCCAAATGGCAAAAAGGACCACAGGGACCGGCTGACAGCGCCAGAGGTGAAAAGGCCTTTGTTTTGAGCTGCTCCTGGACCCTCCTCCGCGAGGCCCCAGCAGCGCGAAGTTGAAGGCACAGCGAGGGGCGTCGGCGCCTCCCAGGCCACGGCTTCCGTGTCCCCGTCCCCAACGGCAGGCGCCGTCCTTACCCGGGCAGGGCTTGCGCAGATGTTTCTCCAGCAGCGACTCCTCCAGCAGGAACTCAAACCAGCAGGTCTGCGGCGGGGTGCAGGGCCGGCTGGACGTGGCCGCCTCCCGGTCCGCCGCCTCCGCGCTCATCTTGCCCCCGCCGCCGCTACCCCCAGGGACGCTTCCCGACTCCAACCTGACAGAAGGACGCGGGCCCCGGGGTGTGGTCTGCGGAACCCGCGGGGGGAGAGGCCGCACTCGGACCGTCCCGGAAAGCCACACAACCCAAAATGGCGGCGCGCGCCAGCCAGAGCCGGGATCCTGGATCCGCCTTCGCCACGCCTCCGCCGCGCCTTGGGACCAATCGTTGCTCGGATTGGGGAGAAAGGGCGTGGCTAGCCTCAGACCACGCCTTTTCCCGATTGCCGGGGGAAACGGCTCCACCAGATGCTGGGTCGTGCGTGGGTGGGCTGTCCTTCTGTCCTAAGTTCTTCAACGAGAAAATGAAGCATCTAGGGTTGCAACGGGCCTCGATATTTTCGAAGAAGACGGCGAACGCGACAGATTCAGTTGTGACCCTGGCAAAATGAGTCTTCAGTGCTTTCAATTTTCCCATTTCTATTACTGAGATTTCCTCTCACCTAGATCTTCTCTGCAGGTACTCCCCACGTCGTGGGCACCAGCGTCCCCGCCCCGTTTCTAGGCGAATGACAGCATACAGTGACATCCAACCTTTCCGCTACTTCTCAGGTCTAGCTTTCAATACACAGAGCCTAATTAATCCTCTTGACATTCCCCTGGAGGTGCGTTACCGTCCATTTTACATGTACCTCCATTCTGCAGTGTTCTTCTATTTTTATTAACAAATAATTAAAATGGAGGTATTTGTAGGTTATGAATTGATTAAGAATGCAAGCACGCCTATAATCCCAGCACTTTGGGAGGCCGAGGTGAGAGGATTGCCTGAGCCCATGGATTCGAGACCAACCTGGGCAACTTGGCAAGACCTCTTCTCTACAATAAATCAAAAAATTGGCGGGGCGTGGCGGTGCATGCCTGTAGTCCCAGCTACTTGGAAAGCTGAAGTGGAAGGATCGCCTGAGCCCAGCAGGTAGAAGCTGCGGTGGCCATCAGCATGCCACTGCACTCCAGCCTGGGTGACAGAGTAACACTCCAACTCGACAAAAAAAAAAAAAAGAAGAAGAAAAGAAAGAGTGCAAGCTCTAGAGTCCAGCGGTCTAACACTTTGGATACACTATGTAACCTCTCTGAACCTTAGTTTCTACATTTGTAAAGCAGGGATAATAATGCTGCCTAATCTTAGAGTTGATAAAGGAATTAGGAGACAGAACTAAGCCGGGCTGGGTGACTCAGCCTGTAATCCCGCGCTTTGGGAGGCTGAGGTGAGTGGATTGCTTGAGCCCGCGGGTTCGAGACCCGCCTGGGCAACTTGGCGAGACCACATCTCCACGATAAATCAAAAAATGAGCCGGGCGTGGTAGCGCGCGCCTGTAATTCCGGCTACTCGGAAGGCTGAGGTGGAAGGATCGCCGGAGCCCAGCAGGTCGAGGCTGCGGTGGCCGGGAGCGGCCACTGCACTCCAGTCTGGGCGACAGAGTGAGACTCCAACTAAAAAAAAAAAAAAAAAAGACATAGAGTAGCAAGCTGGTTAAAGAAACATGATCCAGCATTGTGCTGCCTCCAGTAAACCCATCTCACTGTAGAAGAAACCCACAGGATCAAGGTAAAAGGCTAGAAAATGGCCTTCCAGGCAAATAGGAAACAAAAAAGAATGTGGTAGCTGTTCTTATATCAGACAAAACAAACTTTAAACCAATAAAAGTTTAAAAGACATAGAAAGACACTACATAATGATAACAGTCTCAATCCCTGAGCAAGAAATATCCATCTGAAATACATAGAGATATGCAACAAACACGGGAGCATTTGGTTTTATAAAACAATGGCTATTAAACTAAGAGAGGCTATAGACACCCACACAATTATAGTCAGAGATTTCAGTACCCCACTAACAGCCATAAACAGATCATTGAGGCAAAAAATCAAAAAGGAGGCCTGGAGCCTTAACCTGACACTCAACCAATTGGACCTAATAGACATCTACAGGACACTCCACCCAACAACTACAGAGTATACATTCTACTCATCAGCACATGGAACATACTTCAAGATTGATCACATTTTCAGACATAAATCAAGCATGAACACATTTCAAAAGGTTGAAATAATTCCAAGTATATTCTCAGATTACAGTGGAATAAAAATAAATATCACCACCACCAAGATCTCCCCAAAACACACAAAGACATGGACATTAAACATGCTGCTTAATGATTTTTGGGTCAACACAGAAATGAAGACAGGAATAAAAAATTTCCTGGAAACAAATGAAGATAAAGACACATCATATCAAAATCTCTGGAATGCCTTGAAATCAGTGATGAGAGCGAAATTCATAACATTGCATGCTCATATCAAGAAAATAAAGAGATCACAAGAAAATAGCATAATGTCACACCTAAGGGAACTGGGAAGGCAAGAACAAGTAAGTCCTAATTTCAGCAGAAAAATCTAGATTACTAAGATAAAATCACAATTGCAATATATAGAAGACAAAAATATCATAAAAAGGATCAACAAGACAAAAAGCTAGTTCTTCAAATGGATAAATAAGATCAATAGACCCTTGGCCAGATTAACTAAAAAAAAGAGAGAAAGTCCAAATAAACACAATTAGAAATGAAAAAGACAATGTTACAAATGATCCTGAAGAAATTTACAAGGTTATCAGAAGTTTCTACGAACATCTGCATCCAAATAAACTAGAAAATCTAGAGGAAATGGAGGTTTTCCTGGCATCACACAATCTCCCAAGGTTGAACCAAGAAGAAACCTTAAACAAACAAGTAACAATCCAGGAAATTGACTCAGTTATAAGAAATCTCCCTGCCAAAAAAAGCCCTGGATCAGATGGCTTCTCAGTTGAATTCTACAAGCCATACAAGGAACAGCTGATAACAATCTGATTGAAAGTATTCCAGGCAATTGAGAAATAAGGAATTCTCCCTAGCTCATTTTATGAAGTCAGTACCCAAACTGGCAAACACCCAACAAAGAAAAAGAATTACAGGCCAATTTCACTGATGAACATAGACAAAAAAAATTCTCAGTAAGATTCTAACAAATTGTATCCAACAACATATTTCAAGGATAATCCACCATGACTAGGTGGCCTTCATTCTAAGATGCAGGGCTGGTTCAACATTCACAGAACCACATGATTATCTCATTTGATGCAGAAAAGGCATTCAATGAAACCCAGCATACCTTCTTGATAAAAACCCTCAAACACCTAAGCATAGAAGGAACGTTCCTCAAAACAATAAGAGCCATCTATGACAAACCTGCAGCCAACATTGTGCTTGATGGGCAGTAACTGGAAGCATTTACCCTAAGAATGGGAACGAGACAAGGATGCCCACTCTCACTCCTATTCATCACAGTGCTGGAAGTCCTAGCCAGAGCAATCGTGCAGTAGAAGGAAAGCAGGGGTCTCCAAATAGGAAAAGAGGAAGTTATCTCTCTTTGTGAATGACAAGATTCTACACCTAGAAAACCCTAGAGAGTTGGTTTAAAAACCTCCTCAAACTGATAAATGACTTTGGTAAAATCTCAGGTTACAAAATCAATGCACAAAAGACAGTTGCATTTCTACACACCAACAACAAGCAGACTGAGAACCAAATAAAAAATACAATCCCATTCACAATAGCTACCAAAAAAAAAAAAAGAAATGCCTTGGCATCCACCTAACCAACTAACCAGAGTCGTGAAAGACCTTTACAATAAGAACTACAAAACACTGCTCAAAGAAAACAAGGATGATACAAACAAATGGAAAAACATTTCACGCTTATGGATTGGAAGACTCAATATTGTCAAGATGTCCATCTGCCCAAGGCAATCTACAGATTCAATGCAATCAATACCCATTAAATTGCCAACATCATTCTTCACAGACCTAGAAATGACAGTACAGAAATTCACATGGAAGAAAAAACTAGCACAAATAGCCAAAGTGATCCTTGGCTAAAGGAATAAAGCTGGAAGTATCACACTTCCAGACTTTAAACTATATTACAAGGCTACAGTAACCAAGACATCATGGTACTAGTATAGGAATAGGCATATAGACCAATGGAACAGGTCAGAGCTGACAGAAATAAAAACATGGTCCCTAAACCAATTCATCTTCGACAAAGTCATCAATAACAATCCTCAGGTGGGAAAAGGAAACCATATTTAGCAAATGGCACTGGGAAAACTGGCTAGCCACATGCAGAAGAATGAAACTGGACTCCTACCTATCACCATATACAAAAATCAATTCAAAATGGGTCAAGGACTAAAATGTAAAACTCCAAACTATAAAAATCTTAGAAGAAAATGTAGGGAACACCCTTTGGGACATCAGAGTAGGCACTGAATGCATGACCAAGCCCTCAAAAGGAAGTACAACAAAAGCTAAGGTAGATAGACGGGATTTTATCAAACTGAAAGTCTTTTGCATAGCAAGAGAAACAATCAAGAGAGTGAAGAGACAAGCCACGGAATGGGAAAAAATATTTGCAAGCTATGCCTTTGACAAAGACCTAACATCCAGGATCTACAAGGAACTCAAACAAACTGAAAGGGGAAAAAAAAAACATTAAAAAGTAGGCAAATAACATGAACAAACACTTCTCAAAGGAAGACACTCAAGCAGTCAACAAACATATTTTAAAAGTGTTCAGCTTCACTAATCATTAGAGAAATGCAAATCAAAACTACAATGTGAGACCACCTAACATTGGTAAGGATGACTATCATAAACAAGTCAAAAAACAACAGATGCTGACACAGTTGCTGAGAAAAGGGAATGTTTCTACACTGTTAATGGGAATGTAAACTGGTTCAACCTCTATGGAAAGCAGTATAGCAAATTCTAAAAGAACTAAAAATTTAGCTTCCATACAATCCAGCAATTCCTGTCCTAGGAATATACACAAAGAAACATAAGCTGATCTACCAAAAAGATACCTGCATATGCATGTTTATTACACTATTCACGATAGCAAAAACATAGAACCAACACAGATGCCCATTGAAAGGGGACTGGATAAAGAAAATGTGGTATATATACACTATGGAATACTATGCAACCATAAAGAAGAACAAGAAGAACAAAATCATGGCCTTCACAGCAAATTGAATGCAGTTGAAGACCATCATACTAACTAAACTATCACAGAAACAAAGAACTAAATACCGTATGTTCTCACTCATAAGTAGGCCCTGAACACTACTGGCCACACTAGCACAAGAGTGGGATTAGCAGATGCTGGGCACTGCTAGGGCAGGAAGAGAGGGTGAATGGCGGGGGGGGGGGGGGCAGGGAGGGACACGTGGCAATATACCGGGTACCTGCTCCACTATCAAGGGCATAGAAGGTCAGCTAGAAGCCCAAATTTCACCTGCATGCAGCCTACTTATGCAGTAAATTCTCACTTGTACCCCACAACTCTAAAAAAATAAAAATAAAAACTGTTTTGAGTGTCTCAATAGATGCATTGCATTAAGCAGAGAGTACTTTGAAGGTGACTGAAATTTAAGCAAGTAAGAATAAATGCACAATTTTTAATATATAAATTGTGTTTTGGGGGGTTCCCCTCTCATATATGTTAAACCTTGTATTCCTGAGATAAATCCCTCATGGTCATGATGTATAATTCTCTTCATTTATTACTTCACTTCATTTCTAGTACTTTTTGGGCAAATTTTTTTTGTGTTCATAAAAGAAATTGCTCTGTTGTTTTTGTTTTCCATTTTATATCTTTGTCCAATTTTGCTATTAGGGTAATACTGGCCTCAGAATGAGTTTCAAAGTACTTCCTCTTCTATTTTTTGGATGAGTGTAAAAAATTGGTATACTTTTTGAATGTTTGGTAGAATTCACCATTTGGGCCTAAGCTTTTCTTTGTGGGTAGCTTTTTTATTACTATTTCAATTTCTTTATTTGATACAGGTTTATTCATATTTTCCCAAACTTCTTGAGTCAGATTTGATTTTTTGTGTCTTCCCAGGATTTTGTCTATTTCATGTTATTTAATATGTTATAATATAGTTGTTCATAGTATTCTTTTATATTCCTTTTTTACTTTTTAAAATCAGTAAGTAGTAAGTCCATGCTTTCATTCCCACTTAGTAATTTTATGTTTTTTCCAGTCTAATTAAAGTTTTGTCCATTTTTTTGATCTTTTCAAAGAACAAACTTTTAGTTTCATTTTTTTCTATCCTCAATTTCATCATTTCTTCTCTGAACCTTACTTCTTCCCTTCTGATTCTTTTGTGTTTACTCTTTTTACCCAGTGCTTAAAGAGAAAGGTTTGAGAATTTTTTTTAATGTCAGTGTTTACAGTTATACATTTCCCTCTAAGTACTGCTTTAGCTGCATTTCATGTTTTGGTATATTGTGTCTTCATTTTCATTCATCTTAAAGTATTTTCTAACTTCATTGGTGATTTTCTTTGTTTCACTGGTTATTTTAGAAGTATGTTATTGAATTTCCACATATTAGGGGAACTCCCCCCCCAAAAAAACAGAATTATTTTGTGGCAGGTGGGCCCCTTGTAGTACAGGTTTTCCCCACCAGATATATGTTCTAGGAACCCATGGAAATCAAGTATTAATGTTGTTGTGAGAGGCTACTTTCAGCTTCAGTGAATTTTTTCTTTTTCTTTTTGGAATTTTTTTCAATGCATTTGTCATTTTATGATGGATGATTTACAAGCAAGCACATCTGCCCATACCATGCTGAGTGTTCAACAGTTTGTTTGTGTTTTTTTTACCAAAAACAGCATGACCCCCATGCCCCACCCTTTCTATTTACCTGATCTTTCTCTGAGTGACTTTTTTTTGTTTCCTCAGATGAAAAAATGTTTGCTGATGTGGAAGACATAAACAAAAAATGGCAGAAGCACTAAAAGGCATCAGAATTGATGAATTCAGAAACTTTTGAGAAATGGAAAAAGTGTCTCTATAGGTGTGTTGCATCAAATACAGAGTACTTTGAAGGTGACTGAAGTTTAAACAAGTAAAACTAGGTTGGGCATGTGGCTCACACCTGTCACCCCAACACTTTGGGATGCAAAGGTGAGAGAGTTGCATAGCCTAGGGATTTGAGACCAACCTGGGCAGCAATGACAAGACCTAGTCTCTACAGTAAATTTAAAAAGTTAGCCAAGTGTAGTGGCACAGCCTGTGGTTCTAGTTACTTGGAAGGTAGAGGAAGAAGGATTGCCTGAGCCCAGTAGGCCAAAGCTGCGGTGGCTGGGAGCATGCCACTGCACTCCAGCCTGAGTGACAGACTCCGTCTCAAAATAATAATAATAATAAAATAAAAGAATAAATAATCACTAAATTCCATTTTAGAAGGGCCTCCTCATATTTATAAATTCCCAATTCATTCAGCTATTAATGTCTATTCCAATTTATTGTGATTATAGAACATACTTTCTACAGTTTCAGTCCTTTCACATTTATTGTGGCTTGTTTTATGGACTATGAATTACAGGAAATTAACTGCTAGTCGAAGACAGAAAAACTGGAAATAAATTTCCCTCCTTGAAAGAAACATTCTAAAGATGTTTTTCATGTTGTTCCTCTTTCCTTGTATTTTTGATTTCAGAAGAATTGTTCTCAACAATGTAAACCTTCATTTCAAAATCCATTTCTACAATTTTGAAATGGCTAGAATAACTTGATGTCAAATTAGAAAGATCCTATCATCCTATCAGTATAGAAAAGAATTAAGTCAGAATCCAACACCTAGGGAGCCAAATAATAGAAGACAGAAGTTTAAAGCACAAGTAAATATCCTGGATTCCACACTTCGAACCTCATATTTGGAGAACTTTTAAAAAACCAGAACTCTCTCTTTTTTTGACTAGAGGAAACTACCCATATTCTCTTCTTCACTTAAAACATTGCTGTGATAATGTATAAATAAATCATCCACCTTTCTTTAAATAACCACTTTACATAATGTACTTAGTTCATAAATTCTAAATTTGAAGGTACTTATATGGGAACTCTCCATACTTTCCCTTCTATTTTGCTATGAACGTAAAAGTGCTCTTAAAAAGAAAAAAGGTCTACTAAAAAAGTATTTTAAAAGGAAACAGTAAATGTATTTAATACTGTTGTATCATCTCCTTCTCTCCATTTTATTCAATGAATGCTCTAAGACATGGGTCTAAATTCTTTCTATTAAAGAACTAGATGGTAAGTAGCTCAGGTTTTGTGGACCTTACAATCTGTCACAACTACTCAACTGTGTATGAAAGCAGCCGTAGACTATACATAAACAAATGGGCCAGGCTGTGTTGCAATAACACTTTATCTACAAAAACAAGCAATGGCCTGGACTTGGTCTGTGGGCCATAGTTTGCTGATTACAGCTGTAAGATAACTAGAAGAGGCCAGGTGTGGCGGCTCACTCCTGTAATCCTATCACTTTGTGAGGCTGAGGCAGGTGAAGTACTTGAGTCCAAGAGTTTGAGACCAACCTAGGCAACATAGTAAGACCTCGTCTCTATTTTTTAAAAAAAGACAACTAGAAGAGAAGAAATGGAATCAGTGCATGCATAAATCAACTAAGAACTAAAATAAGAAAAACATTAAAAATTTAAAAATGAAGTAATTCAGAAATAAGAACATGATTCTTGGGAATATTAATACTTTAATAAAGCTTTGCTAAGTCAGTAGGGCACAATTACTTTGATATTTTACCTCCTTTATTTCTAAAACTGCTGAGAAGATAGGAGAAAAATAGGAAAACACATTTTATATTCAACTTTACATTAGTTTTAAAAATACTGCATGCATATATACGCAAAGCAGGGGTTAATATTTTATTGGCATTTTACAATGATCATTTTTTAAAATTATATAAAAAAATAAGTATCATAACAAAACTTAGTGTAAAAATCAAGACCTGAAAGCATATCAAGAGTAGTTCCTCTACTTAATGGCAACATGGAACTCACAAGAGAGACATTTTGTTCCAATGGTAAAATGGTTACTATTTCTAATCAATTAGTTTGCAACTTTTTAGCCAATGACTACTAAATATATGATTGGTCAATTTAAGGTCCACTGGTGGTGTACCAGTATATTTAGGATCAACAGAACAAGAATGCCTATGAATGTTAGAAGGCTAAATGAGAAATTAATTCCATTCTTGATTGTGCTACATTCCACTTAAATAATAAAACACCTTAAAATCTTAAGTTTCAATTTGGCAATTACATTTCTAAGAATTATTTAAATGAAGTAACTGAACAAATGTTCAAAGTTGAGTGACCAAGGATGTATATTACCACCTTGTTTAAAAAGGAAAATAAAATAAGCAACAAAGAGGTACCCATTAATAGAGGGCTGGCATAGCCCTGTATGCATTCTGAAATCATAAAAAGTTGAATTCAATATTTAAACAAAAATGTCTTAATATATTAAGTACACCAATGTCAGCAATATATATCATTTTCATCTTAAAATTAGTATTCCATTATTCATGACATCAATAATTATGTCATTAATAGCTATTATTCCTAGAATGGTATCCATCAAAATATTAAAGCATCTTATCTTTGGATGGTTGAATAGAAGTGATCATTTTCTTCTTTAAAATGGTGTCATTTGTGTAACAAGCATATATAGCCTTTACAACCCAAAATAAACCTATAACATCTTTTTTTAAAGATTTTCCAAGAAGTAACTCATTTTAAATACACTATTTTTTAGAGCAGCTTTGGGTTCACAGCAAGACTGAGAGGAACAAAGAGTTCTCATATATCTCCTTGCCCCCACACATGCCCCACTGTCAAGGTTTTGTACCACAGTAGTACATTTCTTACAAGTGATGAAGTTACATTGACATAGTATCACCCAAAGTCCACAGTTTGCTCTAGAGTTCACTCTTTGTGTACCTACGGGTTTGGACATATGTATAGTGACACATATTCACTACTATAGTATTATACAGAGCATTTTCACTGCCCTAGAAATGCTCTGTGCTCTATTAATTGTTACCCTAAAAACAGATGTGTTCACCTGGTGAGTAACAAATAACTCCCAAGAACACAGGTTTTGATCAAAAGATTTATTACTTGGCACAAGTAAGGTGTATACTGGGAAGAGTATTCTCCAAAACAGTATCTCTCTGAGGGAAAGTGAAGAAGGGTTTTAGTGGGTGGAGAGGGGAGAGGGTGTGTCATTGCAGGTAGAGGAGGGGGTCCCAGTGATGCACAGCAGTGAGTCATTAAGCCAGCATATAGGTTGCATGTTATGTTAACAAAGTTATTTATTGCTCCTCCTGGGGTGGAGACTTTAACATGGTAGTGAGGTAAGTTCACTCAGATTCAGCTATATAAGTTGCTGGGGTCTGCTAGGATCTGGTTCCAACCATCAAGGTCACTGCATTCCATACAGGGTCTCTAGGGAAAAAGGCTGCAAGGCAGGAGGCTGTAAAACAGGCTGATTGTTCGAGTTGATTAAATTCCTATAATCCCTGGGGATCCCTATCTGTTTACAATCCTTCCCTTCCCCTTAATTCCTAGCAACCACTGAACTTTTTACTATCTCCATAGTTTTGCCTTTTCCAGAATGTAATAGTTGGAATCATACCATATGTAACCTTTTCAGATTGGCTTCTTTCATTAACATGCATTTGTTTTCTCCATGTCTTTTCTGGCTTAATAACTCATTTCTTTTTAGCACTGAATAATAGTCCATTGTCTGGAAGTGTCGTAGTTTATCCATTTACTTACTGAAAATCATCTTAGTTGCTTCTAAGTTACGGTAATGGTGAATAAACTGCCATAAATATCGGTGCGCAGATTTTGCATTGATACTAGTTTTTAACTCACTTGAGTAAAAACCAATGAGCACAATAGTATGGTAAGAGTATATGTTTACTTGTGTACAATTTTTAAAAAAAAAACCAAATTCTACTTCCAGTATGGTTGAAGCTGCAATTATAAAATTAATAAAAGTTCACCAAGTTAGGATTGTCATAGGGGCCTGAATTCTGTCATGTCCTGAGGTGGGCTGGGGTGGGGGAGAAGCTGCCCAAGAGATTGATAAGTTTATTTTTTTCTTAAAGAAAAATGAGCCTTAAGCTTATTTTTTCTTAAAGAAAAATGAGTCTTTAAGTCATGCAGAGCTCCCTGATTATCAGCCAAAGAGTGTGAGCACTTTTAATCATTGGTGATTCCCCCTCCTACAATAACCAGCCGTCTTTCACAAGATTTGTAACTTCCCTAATTGCTCCTATAGATAAAATAAGCCTAAGACTGGTCCTTGAGATATTTTTCAAACGTTACATTCTGGTGGTCCCATGGGCCCCACTAGACCCATGACTGATACCCGGGAGCCGATCAATCAGTTCTGTGACTCCCACCCAGCTTGCACAGGAAGTTAGTTTCAACCTTTTTTTTTTTTTTGAGTTGGAGTCTCACTCCGTCGCCCAGACTGGAGTGCAGTGGCCACTCCCGGCCACCGCAGCCTCGACCTGCTGGGCTCCGGCGATCCTTCCGCCTCAGCCTTCCAAGTAGCTGGAACTACAGGCGCGCGCTACC
>CAUYQG010288017.1:0-21716 GCA_963574415.1 Tarsius wallacei | reverse complement strand
CCATCCGAACATCCACTCTCCCAACACACATCCACACCCAAAAAACCCCCCCCCCACCCCCCCACCCGCACCCACTCCCAACTAACTTGCGGGGGGGGCGGGGGAACGGAGTCTCACTCCTCGCCCAGGAGGGAGTGCACGCTCACCACCACCCCCCAGCGTCGACCTGCTGGGTCAGGCAAACCCGCCGCCTCAGTCTTCCAAGTAGTCGGAACTACAGGCGCTCCCTACCATGCCTGGCTAATTTTTTTGACTTATTGTGGAGACGAGGTCTCAGCAAGTTGCCCAGGCTGGTCTTGAACCCCTGGGCTCAGGCAATCTTCTCACCTCGGCCTCCCAAAGTGCTGGGATTACAGGCTTAAGTCACCGCGCCCAGCCTCCTAAATTACAAAAATATATAGACATATAGGAGCACTGAGCTAGCATTTTACGTACACTATTTTCTCATTCATCTGCTCAACAGTCCTCTGAAGTCAGACTTATGTCCCCAGTTTTCAGGGCAGAAAACATTAAGTACCTTCCCTAAGGTCACATAACTAGCAAGAGGAGGGACAGAATACAACCCAGGCCTCTGGACAGAATTCTAGACCTGACACTGTCTTAGCCTTTTTTAACTGCTTCTGAGGTTTGTGCCCCAGTATCAGCAGTATATTCTCCAGGCCCTGCTGGTATTCCACCAGCTGCCGAGTCTTGGTGGTACAGTTCTGCACAGTTCAACCACTTGTTCCCTCCCTGTGAAATGAACAGCCTCCTGAGAAAGATTCCGTTATTCCGTGATCCAGACCATTAAGCCAGCCACCCCGGAGGGGCAGCTTTGTCCCAAGATGGGCGGGATGCAGGATGACTGACAGCGGCCCCGCGCATGCTCCTGGAGGCTCTCCCCACTGAGCGCTAAGAGGCGTTCCCATAATTTACATGCTCCATTTAAAATATATAGATGCTGAAGCACCAGAATTAGACATCTGCTTCCTTGACTTTTTAACCAAAGAGTGCTAGTTTATTGCTGAGCTTAAGGATAAAAGAAGCAAGAAATGAAAGTTGGATTGGATTTTTTTTAAGTTTCCTCCCCCACTAAGTACAATCAGATGTTGGATTCTCAACCCTACGGTGGGTGGGTGCTCATTTCACTTCGCTTGCCTCTGACTTTATCTGCTCGTTCTTTGAGGTAACGCTTTTCACCCCAAAAGAAAACCGAAGGACCCTATACAAATATTTTTAGTTAAATTCATCAAATAACCCCAATGTTGTGGTGCCAGGAAAAAATAAAACAAAACAGGAATGATATTGAAACTAATATGAGGCTTTGGAAGGAAACAACTGCCCTTTCATCTCTGAATACACAGTTTATCTTTGATCCTGGAGTACTTACTAGAATTCTTGGTGAAGGGTACCTATTCAGAAATAATCTATCTAAGACCTGAGGAGCTCCATCCATGAACCAGAGATCAAAGACCTTTTATGTTCTTTCTGGTCCAGGATTAAAACTTCAGATCTATTATATTTTAATGCACGAATAAAGAATCAATCAAGGGAATCTGCTACCTCAGCAAATACTTTCATCCAAAAGAAGAAATTATTTGTGATGTAAAACTCAGTGAGTGTCTCTGTTGAGTATCGCAAAGATGGAAACATCGGATGAGTCTTTTTGAAGAGTTGTGAGATAAATGAATGAGTTAGTGGTTTGGCATGTCTCTTTATTGGAAGAAAAAAAAATATCAAAGTGTTCGAGTTCACCTCTGGCTCTAAGAAATGTGTGTTCATTTGGGATACAAAGCACAAGAAATTTCTCTACACCTTTCCCATACTTTTTCCTCTGGTGAAGAGAATATTTTCCCCTGGGCCAGAGATTTATATGTAGTCTCTAGGTGTATCCCCCAGAGTTCTTTCACATTTCTGCACTTGGAGATCAGCACAGACGCATATAAATCAGGCACACAGGGTTTTTTAGGAACTACAAAGATATACTTGGGCACCTGGAGATAATGAGAACGAACACACCGTGGAAGGCATCAAGTAGGGGTCTACTTGGCTCAAGAATCTTTTTTCTGGTCTCCCATAGTCTTACCTATGCCTTGGGTCTTCATCTTACTAGCCAAGGTTGACTAGTCCAAGGATGATACTTTACCCAAATCTGACCAATCAGAGCTCCTTTCCAGGGTTTTAACTGGAACAAGAGCAAGAATTTAGGGTTCTCAGAGGAAAACCTGGGAGATACCTGGTCTGCAATGAGAAAGAAGACAGAGAAATGCAATGAGAGGAAGGGATGACAGGTGGCATACCAGAAAGAATTCCGCACAGAGATAAATGTCCTGGTTCCAGTTGTGGCTGAGGTGCAGGTGTTCCTTGCCTTTTCCAAGATTTCATTTCCAAATCTTTCTTTAATTATACAAGAAAGGCTGATATTCCAGAAGTTCCCCATTTTTGCTTAAGCTCAACACTTAAGCGTTGGGTTTCTGTCACTTGCAACCCAATGTTTTAACACAGCATCCAATATGGAATTCTATAAGCAGGAGATAGAGCCTGGATGTTCTTCTCCCCAGTTCATATCAGCTTATGAAGAGTAGTGTTATGTACTACAAACTTGAACTTCCAATCTTCCCTATGGTGGTAAGTAAAGATTCCCTAAATCTACAAGATACACAGTCAAAATTATTCAAGGTAGACTGAGTTTTGAGAACAAGCATGAACCGATTATGAACATGCCTTCCTCATACCCTGCCCCCACCCTCAGTTTAGTGCCCAGCTTATTCTATGTCATTAGGTCTCAGGTCTTTCCATGTTTAAAAAATACTAAACAGTTATAGTAGCCATCTGACTAAGAGGTACATTTCTATCCTATGCTGATTTAGCAACATACAATATCTGCATTCTCATCCTCATAGGCTCCACCTTGAGTGAACTCATTTTCAATCAATTCGTTAGCAGAAAGAATAGATCATCTTCTGCTCTTAGAGATCTAAGGTTTTCTAGTGATGAATTATTGAAAAATTAAAATCTACATTTTAAAAAGAATGTTGGATTCTTATTAAGTATTTTAAAATAGTATGGTCTGAAAAATATGACTTGTTTTAAAATTAGTAGTAAGTTTGGAAGTGAGTTATGGACATCTATATTGTATAGATCTTCCTTGATGAAAAAGATGGGTTACAAGTAAAAAGATTTTTCCACAAATAGATTTTTCTACAAATGCATGTTAGAACATAGCATATGAACTGCCAAATAAATCTTTTCATAAAATGTCAGACATAGAAAATAGTAACTATTCAAAGTTAGCTACTATTTATTGAGTTTATGCAATACAGGACCTAGTTTAATGTGTGGCATCGCTGTGGCATATATATGAGTATTTCCACCTAACGAACAAGAGCAAAAAGTCATAAATATTTGCACAAAGTCATATAGAAACTGTGCTTCCCAAGGAGAGGGTACAGCATATACAAAGGCCCTATAAGATTTTTTTTTTAAAAAAGGAAAAGTTTCTTGCAAACCTCTGAAGGCTTCCCACAGGCCTGAAACCCAAGCCACACTTCTCAGAATGATTTTTGAACTGAAGCAAGAGCTAGGATCTGTTAATGCTACTCAAAGAAAATTGATATGGTCAAAGCAGTGATTAATAACAAAGGTTGATGAAACATTTCCCTAGGTATACATGTTTCTTGAAATCTTGCTCATCTTTGAAACTGCATTAGTAAATCATTTACTTTAAAAATAAGATTAAAAAATTATTAACTTTACCTAGAGAACTTGCTGTTAGTAGAAGCAGCTTAAATGAGTGGGAAAACATGCTAATTCCCATTCTCAGTATCTATCTGACCTATGAGACCATGGCTAGTCATCACTACCTGGTAGCAGATAAACCAAAAGGCAAACAGAGCTCTGAAGTTAAATTTGCAGACTCTAACCTCTAAAATAATTGGAGGAAAGTAAAAACAACAACAACAACAACAAAACTTGTGAGTGATAAGGAACTCAATTTAGAGAAGAATAGATGGTATAATTAAATTTTAATATGGCCACTATATCTGATTGAGAATATTAGGACCAGATGCTAACATTTGGATTATCGTCTGAATCAGCCTTTCTCTCTGAAGTCCAGTGCTGGCCTGGCTACTCATAGCTACCTTGCTTAGGATAGAACTATTTCAGAGGAGAATTAGGAATTTCTCACATTTAAGGTATACAAGGGAAAAAAGCAGCAGTGACCTGTCATTCTTGAAAAATATGCTCTTAATTTGGCCCAAGCCTCCTTTAAAAAATGTATTTAAAGATATAATTTTCATACAATAAAATTCAGTAATTTAAAGCATACAATTCAATGTATGATTTTTTAATGTGATCTTTCTTTAAAGTCATTTTCTTGATGAACTTTTTTTTTAGACAGAGTCTAGTTCTGTCACTCAGGTTGAAGTGCAGTGTAGTGATCACAGCTTACTGTAGCCTCAAACTCCTGTGGTCAAGTGATCCCTCTTCCTAAGCTTCTCAAGAAACTGGGACTATAGGTGTAATTGAAGTATGATTGGCATACAAGAAGCTGTACATATTTAATGTGCAAAACTTGATCAGCTTGAGAATAAGTATACATCTGGGAAAACAGCTATACCATAAACCTATTCATCACCTCCAAAAGTGTTATATTTATTGTTTTATTTCTGTGATAGAAACACTTAAGATCTACTCTCTTAGCAAACTTTTCAAAGTACAATATAGTATTGTTAACTCTAGGCACTATGCTATACAGTAGATCTCTAGGACTTGAATTCATCTTGTATAACTGGAACTTTGTGCCTTTTGACTAATACTTTTTCATTTCCCTCTCCCTTCAGCCCTTGGAAAATATATACAGTTTTATAGCCACTATCTTAGTTATAATAAATAACATTTTTCCAGTATCCACAAAATTTATTTGTGTTCCTTTGCAGTCAGTCAGTCCCCCAACGCTGGCCCTGGCAACCACGTATCTGTTTTCTGTCATTATAGTTTTACCCACAGCTTGGGTAAGAGTCAAGTAGCATCTAATAACCTGCCTTATTAGTTCATAAAGGCTCGCTATTTTTTTCACCTAACAAACAGCCCCTGTTGAACCTCTGTCTACATCTTTAATCCTAAAATAGCCAATGACCATAAATATGTGATACTGATTTTCAGTGTGGAACATGAGGATACCAGCAATTGAGGATCAATCTAGTTATTGAAGAAGACATTGATCATCTTGCAAAATAATACAATAATCTATATTTCCATCAATAGTAGACAATTCAAATAAGCCATGGTACTTCCAAATAAGAGAAAGAGAATGCACTTTATATAGTGATTAGACCCTTCTCAAGGATATATGATTAAATCTTTTTTTAAAAGATGTGGGAGGGAGAATCATTTGCTACCATCTTTATTTAAAAGGTGGAAGTAGATCTCTATATGTATTTAATGTGTATACTTAAAATTCTTCTGGAAAAAATGCACTAATTGCACCTGGGGAGGTGAATGGGTGGCTAAGGGAGATGGGTAGGAAGGGGAATTTTCACTGTGTATACTTGCATATGCTTTGGAGTTTGAACCATGGAGTTATTACATGTTCAAAAAATGTTTACATCAAAAACAAAAGAATGAATTATCTGTAGCATACAAAGTCATGGTCTAGAACTTGCTGGAGTAGTCTGTTTGACTACTGTTTTATCTCTGTTCTCTCCATTTCTATACCACTTACTGTCTCTACCATTTATTTGGCTGTGAATCATGTTTTGTCTCATATCTTCTGTCTTGCTGTCCAGAAGTACTTAAGGAATTTTATCATTTAATTTGCCAGTGTATGTCTTAACTTCTTATCTATTAAAATAGTTTATTGATTTCTAGAAATAGAAATTGTTTTATTATTTAAAACTTTGTCTTTTGATTTGGGTCAAAATTACACCTAATTTTTTAAAAGAAGAGCTAGTTTTAAATTAGATAAGTAATATGCTAACATTTTAAAACAAAATGACATATTACAGTCAAGATTAGAATTCCCCTCTACTGCTTTGCTCACCCTCCTCCTGACTAAGATGAGCTAACTACTGTCAGGTTAGGGTATGTCCTTCTACACCTACTTATGTGCTTTTACATCCATACAAATGTGCCCTAGCAAATACACAGCATTAAATGAGTGTGTTTTTTTCTTTTGACCTACACATCTTAATATATGGTTTGTTCTACATTGTTTTTACTCAGCGGTACCTTTCCATGTTTGTGTACATATGTCAATCTCAATTTTTTTAAAGTTCACACAGTATCTCATAATTTGGATAAGCTGTATTTTATTTATTCATTTCTTATATGTGGACGTGTTTTACTTTGTGAGTAATGCTGCAATAAGCATCTTATGCATGCCTCCTTGTGTCCAAGTGTACATTTCTCTCTATATTCCATAGTAACTAGGCTACTGTCATCTCCATAATAGATTCTCAATATATGTTTATTGATTCGCTGACATGTCTCTGATGTATTGATCTAGCCTTAAGTACAAAATAGGGAGCCCATAATTGTGGCACATGATGATATATTTTCATTTCAGTATCATTCTGTATTTTATGAGGTGCTAGTGTGTTATGTGATCTCAGTTATATACTAATATTTCTCCTGAGGAATAAAATTTTGGATGAAGGTAGTTTGCATGTTGAATATTAATCACAGTATCATAATCTATTTTGCTCACATTATTCCCAATAAATTGCATCATTGCTTTGAAAAGTTCCTCACAGAGTTTCAACCAGACTCCTAATAAGAACGCTTGATTCGGACTATGCTTTTTTTGAACCCAAATGTCTACTGCCAGAGTATGCCCAAATCCTCCGGCATTTGCATTTATCTGTGAATAAACTGGCTCACTCCTAGCCCTTACTCAGGGTTTCTTCTCTTTTTCTCAGTATGTGGTCCACATACTTCCAGAATCACCCAGAATCATCAGTGATACTTGCTCAAAGTGCAGATTCCTGGGCCGTGTCCAGACCTGCTGAACCAGAGTCTCAGGGAGTCGTATCCAAGGAGCTGCATTAAAAACACAAACACCTGGTGATTTTTATATACCTAAAAGTCTGAACACCTCTCATCTAGGGATTCCAGGGGGATTAAAGGGTGGGATGGAGGGTTACATTTTTCCAACCCCACCTGCTTTTTCACTGATTTTTGGCTGTGAATTTATGTTCTTGACTCATTTAAACCCGTGTGAACATAGGATGGAAAACCACCCTTCTTTTTTATTCCAGCCCAAGCACTACTTATACAGGCTGATGTGTATTTATTTCTTTTAAAAACCTGAGGATAATGAAGGGGTGGGGCATCAAGCACAGTATATAGAACAAGAAGCAACTTAACCCTAAACATGAAAGATTCCACATCCGTTGGTGGTAGGTTAGATCATTGTCGACCAGATATTTACTTCTTCCTTTCTCCCTTCTCCTACCTCCATTGGAGGATTATCCCCGTCCCAAGACTTTGGACTTGGCCGTGAATTGCTCTGGTCAGTAAGATATTATTATATAATAATATGCAAATACTCCTAATATCATCAGTGGAAAATTATTCCGTTTGGAAACTGGAAGCTTGGGTTTTAATTCTAACTCTGCTAATAATCAGCTTTGTGACCTCTTGGGGGCATGGTTTAAACCAGGTGACACCTCTAAGGTCCTTTCCAGTTCTGACACCATATGAGCTTGTATATAACACATATGACATCATAAGGAGGAATTTCCCATTGGAATAGGGAATGGCATCATCACTGTAATGTGAGGACTAACCTGGATATAGTATGCAATACAACACAGGGGCACTTTGGTATGCTGCCAGGTTAACTTACTTCCTGAACTCTTTCATAAGGAGCCCAGTTCTCCCCCTTCACCTTGAGAATTTGCTTCCTGAGCTGAATCGCTGATGTAACTCTTTCCTCAACACAGAGGAAGAATTAAGGCCAATATTTGGGACAGTACCTCTTTCCTTGTGTTGGTGGCATCATCTCTGAATCCCTGGTGTCCTAGCTGTCAGCCTCCTTCCCTCACCTTCAATCAGTATTCTGTATCAGGACCTTCATTCACTGCAATCTATGGCATAAGTAACACAGAAGATTATTAGAATCAGCTAGAGGTCTTTTTAGAAACATGGCATTCCAGGTCTCTGATCCACTGCATTGGAATCCCTAGGGGTGGGTCCCAGAAATGTGAGTTTTGAAAAGCTTCTTAAGTAATTCTGATGATTGGCAAAGTTGACGTTCCTACCACAGCAGGAATCCCAGCCTAGTTTGCATCCATAGCAGCTCACTTTGATTGGCTTACCCATTCCACTTTTGGACAGATTAAAGGTCAGAAATATCTTCCTAAAACTGAGGCTCCCTGAAACTTCTGCCCGCCCCTGTGAATTTCATTCTGTGACATTATAGAAAGACTAATTGTACTTCCAGAGAAAGTCTTCAGATAATAAGAAGATTGTGGTTATGCTCTTCCTCTCTTGCAACAAGGTTTTTGCCATAGTTGTACTTGTCCTCTGGATATACCCAGTTGATCATTGTTCCCTTTTAAAGTGTTGCATCCTGGCTGGGCACAGTGGCTCATGCCTGTAATGCCAGTACTTTGGGAGGCCAAGGCAGAAGGATTGTTTGATGCCAGGAACTCTAGATCAGCCTGGGTCACATAATGAGACCCTGTCTCTACAAAAACATAAAAATCAAAAAAATCAAAATAATAAAGTTTGTGTTCAGTACAAAATGCTGTAATTGAAAAATACAGAATGTGATAGAGTCTCTAAGATACTTACATTATCAAAGCTAGAGGTAAAAGTTCAAGAATTAGTTAAAAAAAAAAAAAAACAAGGGCAATTTCGGCCTTCCCAGCTCCTCTCCAAATCATACAAGCCTAGCTGGGTAACTGTGCCAAAACATGCCCTAGGACAACTATTCCCTTTCTTGAGGGCCTCCCTCCGTTCTTGTCTATGTTTGTTACAAGAAATGAAAACAAGCATTAGGCATTTGGGCAATTCAGTAGAGATTCTTCACTCCTCCAGACTACCTAGTGGAAAGTACACCTCCTCTGTAATTCACAAGTCAAAAAAGACATGGACACTGCCAAAGTATACCCTTTTCCAGAAAGAGCAGGAAGAAAACAGCAAGATACACAGGTATGAAAGGCAGAGGAGGAGAGACTAGACCTCAACCACTAAAAGACTCACCTTCTGCCCCAGGCCATGGCAGTACCTGATAGCCTAAGACAGCTTCATGCTTGTTTTAATTCCCAAACACTTTCCTGGAGAAAGGTCATCAATCACCATCTGCTTTAAAAAGTTGTTTGACAGCATCCTCAGTTCAAGACACAGGTTATTGTTCTATGGAAACTTGAGGCTGAATTTTTACATTTTAATAATTAGTCATTAAAGCCATTCTATTATCCTTGTAGACTCTGAAGTTATTGGTTCTCACTGAGAAGGAAACACCTTCTAGGGAAGACCATGGGACAAAGGAACTTATGGATCAGGTACTTTATATGCGTTCATATAATCCTTAAAATAATTATCTGTGTTGTTAATTTCTCCATTGTAGAAATTTTAAAAAAGGAAACTCAAAATAGGTGAGATAACTTGCTAAGGAAGGACTGACATTTAAACCCAGGCTGAACTTAACTCCAAGCCCATATGCATTCTGTTTTGCTGTAATGCCTTCAGGAAGCAATCTAATAATAATGTACTTATTATTACATTAATAATTAATTAAGAATTTAAAATACAATTCATTTGGTAGATGGAAAAAGGAGAAGGCCAGTCATATTAACAACAACAACAACAAAAAATAAGAACTGACTTGGTTACTATGAGTAAACTTCCTAAAGCACGCCCTCTGGTTCATGCCTCATGTTCCCCTAGACAATTTCCCTTTATGTGTGTGAACTGGCTTTTTAAAAAGCCTCTTCCAAGAGGACCAATGCTACAGATAGAGCCCAGGCTGAAGAGACTGGTCAGAGCAACCACAGCTTGTTGGTTCTGCTGCGTCTTCCTGCCATGTGACAAGAATGTGGCCCATCAGGATTCAAACTCAGGCCTTTCAACAGCCAATTCTTTAATGCTCCTTCATCTACTGCTCTTGTTTTACAGAAGGAAAAAAACCTGTGACCCAGAGAAGCCGAAGGGCAGAGAGAGGAAGTACTAGGTCAGAACTCAGATTCCCCCACCTCTCCTATCCAGTTCCAAGATGTTGCTATGAAAACGAGCCATTTTTCGTTTCTGAGGGATAAGTGTAGGACACTGGTTAGGAGTACAAATTCTGAAATTCCAGTAACCTGAGAATCTTCTCTACTGTATCTCTTCTCAGATATACGATACTGAGCAAGTTACTTCACTTCTCTGAGCCTATGTTCTTGTATGTAAAATGGTGACAATTGTACCTACTTCTTAAGTTAAATTGTGAGTGGATTAAATAAAATAAAGCATGCAAAGTTTAGACCAAAAAAGTGAAGAGTATAATAAATGCTCATTAATATTATTATTATCTGACTTATAACTGGAAGTGGATTTTGCTAAAAACCTTAAACATAGAACTGTTTCCCCTTCTGTAGGCCCTGTGCGCTTAGAAGACACAGACCATGGCTTATTCACCTTTGAAGCTAATGTGGGGAGGACTCTATCATATTCCAAGGGCTTACTACATCCAGGCTTCCAGTGAGGGGTTTCACATACCAAGGTTTATAACACATCACTCCCCATAAAGACAAAGTGCAGGCACCTTACCTACAAGGCAATACAAAAGAAACAGTAAGAATTAACTGAACTCGTCAGATCCCACTCTTAGGTTTGAATGAAGGACTTATAGCACGATGAGACAGTAGGCTTAGAGACAGAAGCCAAAAGATACACACAGAGAAAATAGTAAAGAGAAGCTACAAGGGGAAGGAAAATAAGAGTCAGTGGGACTCACAGGAGGAGCTGATAGAGTCAGTCAGTACATTCTTCATCAGAATGGAGGACTCCTCATTTATCAGGAGGAATTACATTCAGCTGTTTGTAACTGAGACCCTCTGATGATGACTTATGCACATGAAGAGTTCTTATCTCCTATAAAACATGAGTGAGCAGCGGAAAGCAATCCAGGGCTGGTATGGCAGATCCTCAAAGTGAACCGGCATCCAGACCCCTATGATTTCTCTGATCCAATCTCCTTTGAACATGGCTGCCAACCTCAAGGTTATAAGATGCTAAAATAAGTCCAAATTCCAGGAAGAACGAAGGTGAAAGAGAAAAATCATAAAAGGTTCTCCTCACTATAGTTTTAGTCCCCTTTAGATAGACTTCTGAAGTCCTACCCATGACTGGTCACCTGTATCTTGATGGCCACACCTAGATGCAAACTAGACTGGGAAATGCAGCCTTTTAGCTGGGCACATCGCCAGTTCAAAAAAAAAAAAAACCAAGGGCTCTGGGCTCTATTACTAAAGAAGAGAAGAGTGGATATCAAAGAGGCAACTAACAATTTCTGGTATTCTCCCTAGGTCAAGCTGCCAAGAGAACATCAAGGAAGTAATGTTGCTAGACCAGGACTGAGTTACCTTTTATTGCCCAGACCATGTTCCAGTCTTTGAGAGGCCTACTAAGAGTTGAGATTCTCATCTTTCTTATTTCCTTCTCTCTCCCTAAAATAAACACTTACTTTAAAAAAAAAAAAAAATTGAAGTGGGTCTCTGATTGTTTTTTTTCTACTTAAAAGAACCAATAACATATAGGGCCAGTTACGAGTATGTATCTAGCACACAGAAGGTTTTCAACAAATGTTCGTTAAATGGAAATGAATTCTAACAACAGTCACACAGCTCTATTACTTACTCACCTGCTCTCTGCCTGCCCTGAGTCTTCAAATGCACTCTCAGAAAACAGTACTGAAGGTTTGTGTTTTTCACTGGATTTTGCAAATGTTTCATGCAAAACCATCATTAATCGCAAGTGTTTAGATGCTTTTTGGCTCATGGGTCACACTGGATCCCTAGTTGCTTTATTTTGTAGCATAGAGAATAATGGCCCTTTGCTGATTGTGTAGCCATTGTCACCAACCTTGAGTTTTATAGCAAGTTGAAGCAACTGAGGCGAAACTCGTTTCTTTCCTACAGGGAACTTCTGCCTCTACCTGTTTTATTTACAAAGCTCTGATCACAGTAAAACATGGTGTGAGGGAAAGTGAAAGAGATCTGCCTGAAATGATAGAAAATAACTGTGGACTATCTCTAAGCAGGAGACAGAGGCGGTTGGGAAACAGAAGGGCCTGTATTTGTGCCTGTATTCACAAAGTAGATGGAGAGAAAAATAATGAATGTAATCCACAGTAGCCTTCCATAAATTCTAAATACATTTATGCATTTTTAGGGGTCATATCTTAGTTGTTGCTACCTCTCAGAGCTCAACATTTGCCAGCCCATAGTAAGTCCTAGTAAATGTTTGTTGAATTAAATAAAAACAATAATTGAAATATAAATCAGATTTACAGATTTATCTAAACAACTGCAAGTAGAACTGAAGTTCAACTTCACTATGCTTGACTAGACCCAGACCATACACAACAATTTTAACCTAATTAATCCCAAGAATGCATATATGAACCTAATTTTATAGTTGACCCTTGAAGAACACAGGTTTGTACAGAAAGGGTCCACTTATATACAGAATTTCTTCTGCCTCTGTCACTCCTGAAATAGCATGACCAATCCATCATTTTCCTCCTCTGCCTCAGTCTACTCAATGTGAAGACGAAGAGGATGAAGACCTTTTTGATGATTCACTTCCACTTAATGAATAACAAATACATTTCTCTTCCTTGTGATTTTCTTAACATTTTCTTCTCTCTAGCTTACATTATTGTAAGAATAAGGCATAAACTACATATAACATACAAAATATGTGTTAATCTATATGCTTATTGCAGCACTGTTCACAATAGTACAAACATGGAACCCATCGAAGGTGGACTGGATAAAGAAAATGTGGTACATATACATGATGGAACACTACACAGCCACAAAGAAGAACAAAATCATGTCCTTTGCAGCAACCTGGATGCAGCTGGAGATCATTATTCTAAGTGAATTATCACAGAAACAAAAAACTGAATATCACATGTTCTCACTCCTAAGTAGGCCCTAAATATTGGGCACATGAGCACAAAGACATGACCAACAAGTACTGGGCACTGCTAAAGGAGGGAAGGAGGAGGTGGGGATAAGGGACTCACAACCTCGCACTGGGTACCATGTCTACAACCTGGAGAGAGAGGGCTCACTAGAATCCCAAACCTCACCCGCATGCAATTTTCTTATGCAGCAAATCCTCACATGCACCCCTCATCTTTACAATAAATTTTTAAGAAAAGAAAAAAATGTTTTAATAAAATGTTTATGTTATCAGTAAGGCTTTCATTTAACAGTAGGCTGCAGTAGTTAAGTTTAGGGGGAGTCAAAAGTCATGAGAATTTTCTACCACACAGGGAGATTGGCGCTTCTAACCCTACATTGTTGAAGGGTCAACTATATTCAAAAGCAAACTAACTGCTTGTATATAATAGGACCATCCTGCCACCAAACATCACAAATTAACAAACTTAGGACATTAGTCTACTAGTCGTCTTTGGGAATTTCATTTCTTGAATTTGGATTTATACACAATAAAGGTATAATGTTCTTATTCACAACAATGTCTGATTCAAGACCTTAAGTGGGTTGGGTTTTTTGCGCCATTAAAGGAACAAATTTTGTGGCAAGACTACCTATAATCTACTGTCTTAGGAAATTTCCACTGTACAATACAGTATTATTAACTACAGTCCTCATGCTATATGCTAGATCTCTAGATTTATTTACCCTACATAACTGCAACTTTGTACCTTTGACCTGCATCCCCCCATCACCCAACCCTGATATCTCTGGTAAACACCATTCCATTTTCTATTTCTATACATTAGATTTTTTTTTAGATTTCAAATAAAAATAAGATCTATGTGAGAAGATGGATATGTTAATTGCTTGGCAGAGTAACCATTTTACTATGTATGTCAAAACACAGTGCTATATACCTTAAAAAGATACTATTTTTAAGAAAAAAATTTTAAAGTGAAAAGAACTAATTGGTGGTGTGATTTTCTAAAGAGTTTGACTGGGAGGAAACAATACTTCATCTAATCCTTCTCACAGGTAATTTGTCATAAAATTGGGAATTACCAGAGTTGAAGAAAAGTCTCATTCAGCAAACATCTCTTGGCTTCAGTTGTATGCTAAGACGTAAGATATGAAGATAAATGAAGCAATCTCTACTTACTAATTCAATCTCATGCCCAATGCAAGCTTTCTTTCTTTGGTCCACATTAAGACTTCCAAAGGCATTCTTTCGCAAGTCCATTTATGGGCAAACCAAACTGAAAGATGGTCTTCTTTTTGTCATGGTATATCTGATCCTCTGTAACATTCTCTTTGTGGCCCTGATTTTTTTTCTTCTAGAGACTTCCAAGGGACTTTGACTACGTCTTCAAAATGACAACATTTCAAATATATGTAAACACAAATCGAGTCCTTTCTCTTAAGATACCTCTTCTCTAGGTCACATTCCCAATGCCCTTAACTGTCAATAGTAAGACAAGACTTGCAGTCTTTTTATTATCCTCATTGCCGAGTCTATCAATGTCCCCATTAAAAATGGAACAGAGGCTGAATGCAGTGACTCACGCCTATAATCCTGGCATTTTGAGAGGTCGAGACAGGAGGATTGCCTTGAGGCCAGGAGTTTAGACCAGCCTGAGCAACATAGCAAGAACCCACCTCTATAAAAAAAAAACTAGCCAAATGTGGTAGTATGTGCCTGTAGTCCAAGCTACTCAGGGGGCTGAGATGGGAAGATTGCTTCAGCCCAGGAATTTGAGGCTGCAGTGAGGTATAATCATGCCACTGCGCCCCAGCCTGGGCAACAGAGTAAGATCCTGTCTCTCAAAAAAAAATGTAATGCAATGCTTAGAGCTGAGCCCAAATTTCAAATTTGTTCTGATGAGGGAAGAGAGAAGAAATACACTGTTAGAATTTCCCTTGACCTGAAGGCTCAATTGACGGAATTCAAGTTTGTATTAGACATTCCAACTTAATGTCATCTACAGATTGGATGTGCACACCTTTTATGCCTTCGTTTGAACCAGGATGGGGTCCAAAACAGAGGACTCATAGGCCATGACACTAAAGACCTTCCTGGAAATGGACATTAATTTATTGCTCAATGTTTCTTGAAGGTATCTGTTCAAACAGCTACAAATTCCTCTGCCTTCACTGATATCCATCCTTAAATTCCCTGTCATGAAAAATTTTGTTAAATGCCTTGCTAAATTGAGATATAACTTGTCTATAGCATCCCCTGATGCTTCTTCAGTAGCCCTATCAAAAGAAGAGATGATATTAGTTTGGCTTCACAGTTTTACAACATCTCAGGTCCCTTCTTCTGATAGCCTTTTATGATGAGATTCCTTGAAAATAACTCAGTGGTGACTGAGAGAAACAGAACATCCTCCTTGGGCTATGCTACGTCATAACATCACACAGTGTACTCATTGGTAAAATGTCACCTCACTGTTTGCCAGCATGCTATACTGAATGTCCTAGTTCCATCTGGGATAAATGAAGTCATTTCTCCAGTTTTCTTTTTTTTTTTAATAAAGCAAAAATGCACATAGTTTTTAGTCTGGTTAGCACATATGAAGTAACCACACCATTCCCTGTCCTCCAGCTTATTTTTCACAATGGCTGAAGCTTTAATTGCAGTCCTCAAATCCAAGTGTATGTGATCTTTGGATTGATCTCAATTCAAAACAAAGAAAATAATAACAAACTTATGTTAAGTTTGAAGCCAGGCATGGTGGCATATGCTTGTAATCCCAGCACTTTGGGAGGCAGAGGCAAGAGGATTGCCTGAGCCCAGAGGTTCAAGACCAGCCTGGGCAACTGGGTGAGACCTTGTCTCTACAATTAAAAAAAAAAAGTCGTGGTGGTGCACACCTACAGTTCCAGTTACTTGAAAAGCTGAGGTGGAAGAATCACCTAAGCCCAGCAGGTCGAGGCTGCAGTAGCCATGAGCATGCCACTGCACACTAACCTGGGCAACAGAGTGAGACTCCAACTCAAACAACAACAACAAAAAGTTGAAAGGAGAACAGTTGATGAGTTTCAGGTAGGGAAGGGAACATGGGTAACTCTTCCCTCCCCTCCCTTCCTACAGACCTCCAATCACTCCTCACATGCAGGGGAGGCATCGTGGGCCACTGCTGACTTTCCAGGTGGGCAGTTTGCGTAATTCTAGAGTTCAATATTATGTAGTCCCCTTGTTCCTAGGCTTAAGTTCCATTGTCCAATGTAATATCATCAGTCATAAAGGTATATAAGAATATTCTAATCTCCAAATGCCAACACCTTTGTCCTATTATTTTTTTCTTTTACCAGTTCGGAACCCTAGGAGGTGCTAGTTTTTAAGTTCATCAGACATCTATAAGCAACACATTTGACTGAGGAGTTCTCCAGCTAAAGGTACCTGCTAGAGGAATCCTATGACAGGGCAGAAATTGTTCCTATCTAGCAACCTTGCTCAACTCAGTCGCATGTGCAAAGTAGCTCAGGGAAAGTGTGGCCTTGCATGAATGCCACAGTAGATCCAAAGGTGTGCTAGCTGGAGCTTTCCATCAGCTGTGCTTTCCCAGAAGGTTCTCTTTTCTATCCTTATCTCAATTGACCTCACTACTCCATGAGACTGGTGTGTGTGTGTGTGTGTGTGTGTGTGTGTGTGTGTGTGTAACTTAATGAAGGTAGAATGAGTATACAAATGTTTCTACATAGAGGTAAATGTAGTCAAATGAGTCCAATAATACATTTTACTTATTTACTTATTTATTTATTCATTTATTTTTTAGTCGGAATCTCACTCTGTCACCCAAACTGCAGTGCAATGGCACTATCATGGTTCACTGAAGCTCAACTTCCTGGGCTCAGATAACCCTTCCACCAGTATGCCTGACTAATATTATTATTTTTTGTAGATACAAGGTCTCACTGTGTTGCCTGAGCTCAAACAATCCTACCGCTTTGGCCTCCCAAAGTGCTAGGATTACAGAAGTAACTCACCACACCAGGCCCAATAATACAAACATAATGTATCATGTATATTACATATAAGCATTAGATACACAATATTTACATACAAAAGTTTACAGATAGATTATGTGATATCAAGTCGTGTATATTTGAAAAAAATTCCCAAACTTGTGTACACACACACAAAATGTAGATTCAACTTTTCATATGGCCATTTGCCAAATTTGTATAGAATTTATATGTGAAATAAGAGATAACATGAACGTGCTTTGTAAAGTGGCAGGCTCTAAATACACGTTAATTATGATGAATGTACATTTATCATTACACCAGATACCAACCTATTTCCAGGTATACCTGTCCAGCAGATATATTTAGATATGACAAGTTAGAAACCAAATGAATTTAGGGGATGAAACAGGATAAAAAGTGTTGTACAATTATTAAAATAAATATAAAAGGATGTTCCAAGTCCAAGTTTATATAACATAGGGCCCCAGCTATTTCAAGAACTATTAGCCTTACAAATTGCATTCTACTTGTGGAAATAGCCTGAGTTTATAGACCTAGAATAGGAATTTTTAAAGTTAATACAAAACTAATGAAGTCAGGTGGGCTAGCAAGAATTCTAGTCCCGGTTGAAAAGCCAGCCTTGAGACTAAGTGATATCTTTATTATAAGGAACTGTGGATTCTCCGTAATTTTTTCACTTTGACCTTCAGCCATTTATTTGCTTTTTAGCACTTCTCAGACTTTGAAGAAGGAATTCCAGAAGATTTTTAATGCAAGTTACAGTCTTTCATTACACAATCGAAAGTAAGTGTTTACATAAAGATGACCTCACTTAAACTCATATTAAAAGGTACACAACTGGGCAACCCTTTCAGGACTCCTCCAGCTGCTGGGAGCTTTTCTATCCTCTAATAAATTCCTACTTACAAAAAAAAAAAAAAAGGGCACACAACTGATACTGCAGTCTTTCTGGCTGATAGTAATGTTTATTGGAAATGGTCCACACATTGGGGGAGAGATGTGGAAGGAATGTATAACTGAGAAAACTCAGTTCCTAAAGGTAGGTGAAATTAGGAAGTGAGGATTGGGTGTCGATAAGGGACATAAACACCCAAATAAGCTGAAAGAAGGGTTTCAAGTAAGTATTTGCACATCCTTGTTCATAGCAGTATTATTTGCAATCGCTGAAAATTGGAAGCAACCCAAGTGTCTATTGACAGATGACTAAATAAATAAAACAAACCAATATACCCACACAGAATAAAATACTATTCAGTCTTAAAAAGGAAGGAAATTCTGACATGCTAGAACACAATGAACCTTGAGGACTTTATGCTAAGTGAAATAAGTCACAAAAAGACAATACTGTATGACTCTCCTCATAAGAGGTGCTTAGAGCAGTCAAATTCACAGAAAGTAGAATGGTGGTTGCCAGAGACTGAGAGGGGAGGGAGTTATTCTTAGTAGGTACAGAGTTTCAGTTCTGCAGGATGAAAGTGGTTATGTGGATGGATGATGGCGAAGGCTGCACAACAATGTGAAGGTACTTAATTCCACTGAACTCTACACTTAAAAATGATTAAAAGATATATTTATGTGCATTTTTCCACAATTAAAAATTTAAAAAATATGTATTATTTCTTTAACCCAGCTAAAACAACTTCTAGTTTTTTGGGGGGAAAGGGAGAGGGAGAAGTGGAGCAGACTGTGTCTACTGTATGACTGGCTTGGGTCTTGTCCTACTGCTACCCCCAAAGGGTTAATAGAAAGGAAAATGATTTTTCAACTCTCCATGCATAATAAATTATTTGTGCTAGTAATATTATTATGATTGCATTAGAACTCAAAATCCACAGCAGATTGTATTACATGTGCATCAAAATAACAGAAATTCTGTAAACATTTGCCTGAAGACAGGCAGCATCAGCATTCTCAGGTCCACTAAAGTGTGAGAAGACTGTTGTAGTAAACTTTTGAGAACTACAAGTTGAGCAATAAGTAACACTTGGTGAGCTGTGATGGAAGGAAAACATGTCATTAAAGCTAGCAGTATTGTACTGTGAGTTAAACTGAAGACTTGGGCCATGTTTTATTATTCTTTACACTCTCAAAAATTATTAAAGCCATATCCACTTATTACTTTTAATGTAGAAAGTGCTCAAGTTGAACCATAAGTTTGAATTAACACATCAAGGACAGTTTTCTTTGCAGACACTATGTGGCAGCTTTCATGGAAGAGAAATGATTTTAAAAAGCAAAGACCCAAACACAAAGCTCTTAATAAACGGATGATGGTAGATTTGGTAGGTTTAAAATTCAAAGAACTCATCAGTGCAGCAGAACTAATGCATGGTATAATAATAAATTTGCCAAGGAAAGCACTGACCCTCATAAATGCTCAAGAACAATAAAATTCTGGTCACTGGTAATGTGAGAAAAGCCACTAATACCCACAGCCAACGGGATTCACTTACTGGGATTAAAATGATATCATGAGAGGACAGAAAAGTCCCAATATGTTCACTGAATACAAAGGGGGAGAAATTGACAAACACAAGTATTCAAAATACAAAAATGGAGTAAGAGAGAGGATAAATGTTTGGATGAAGAAGGCCTTCTCCTTGGAATTTTTCAGTATGGTTTTATTCTAATGTGTTTCCCCTCATTACTTCTGACGCCTTTTAATTCAATGGTAAGTATTTAACACTGAACACTAGGCACAAAAAATAAATTTCTGATAAGAAGACAAAAATTAGTGGTGCTATAGAGAAAGCAAAGATGACTGAAGGGGAAAGCTAGAGTTAGAGTCTGTCTCTGACACCAGGGCATACTTGGCTGGAAAACATTTTTCCACTTAATGAAAATCTTTAACAGTTATTGGAATCTCTGTCTACTTTCATTTTCTTTTCTTCTGGCAAACTTCCATTCACTCTGCTTTTGCAATAAGAAAAATAAGTAAATTTGACTCAACAAAACCAAGTATTATCTTACAAGTACAAACTGAAAATCAACCTCAGGTTTGGCTTGTTGTTTTTGAAATCGATACTAATTTTAAGCAACAATTCAGAGAATCCCTGGAGGTTCACATGAGCTCATCAGTAGCAATCATTTTAAAATACAAAGTGTTTTTAAGAGCAAGAAAGAAACCCTTTTAACTGCTGAATCACTTGGCACATTCCACATACCCACCTAGTATTCTTGTTACCCAGAAGAAGCAAAATTGCAAGTAAAACCTCACTCCATGGTAGTATTAAAGGTGAGATATTTGGCCCTTGTTTTCTGTACTGAGATGCCTATGACATCTTAGAACTTGATTTTGAGCCTGGTATAGCGGCTCACAACTATAATCCCAGCACTTGACAGGCTGAGGTAAGAGGATTGCTGAGATCAGGATTTGAGACCAAACTGGGCAACATGGCAAGACTTTGTCTCTATAATAAATTTTTTAAAAAATTAGTCAGGCATAGTGGCGCATGCCTATAGTCCCAGCTACTTGGAAGGCAGAGGTGGAAAAATTGCCTGAGCCTACCAGGTTGAGGCTGCAGTAGCCGTGATAGTGCCAATGCACTCCAGTTTGGGTGACAGAGTAAGACTCTGACTCAAAAACAAACAAACAAAAGAACTTAAGTTGGGGTCCACAGGTGAGGTCTTAAGAGATGAACTTAATATTCTCATAAATGTCTTACTCCCATTGTATCAATGATATGGAACACGAGTTAACATTTTGTTGAGCCAAACAAGAGAGTAACCAAAAAACCTTAAAAATGGGAAAAAAAGGATAAGAATCAAGAAGCCACCCTCATGCTGTGATAAATATCTGCAGGCTTCAGCAACTGTCAGTTAAGGCAATTTGAATAGTAAATGTTTTTTCTGTCAGAAGACTGCTACCCTGAAAGCCTTTGACACTGGTAGAAATGTGGGAGGCATAAAGCTGATACCCAGAAACCAGCTGAGAGTTGTGACTGGGCCTGCATCCAGATGCCTGCTGTCACCAATGATTCAGAAACAGTGGACTCATACAAGAGCTGAGAGAAGGTTTGGGCCGCATCGTGGGCTGAACTGACTGCACCTTACAAGGGAACCTGATCTGTGGCTCCTACCAACCTAAAATGAGAAACTAGAAATGTTCAAAGAATGTTCCTTTCCTAGAAAGGAAGCTTGAGGCTTCCATACGCATCCTGCCAAAGAAAGAATCTAGGAACCAGGGAACCAAAATAAATCCATTCCAAGAAACCACATCATCATGTAAATGAAATACTACATTTGATATCCCTCCAAATTAATTCGACTTTGTTCAATCACTTGAAATTAAGATGCCATAAACATGCAAACAGCTCTATGTCCTCTTTAATGTTGTGTTTGCCATAGTCTTGAACAGCTAGATTTATGTCCCCTCCAAAATAAAAATTTAAAGCACTATAAGGGCTTTCCTGTGGCCCCCAGTGACCATTAAGAGTGCGTGAAGAAGCCGGGCTCGGTGGCTCAGCCTGTAATCCCGCGCCTTTGGGAGGCTGAGGTGAGTGGATTGCCTGAGCCCGCGGGTTCGAGACCCGCCTGGGCAAGCAAGACCTCATCTCTACAATAAATCAAAAAATTAGCCGG
>CAUYQG010288014.1:0-13902 GCA_963574415.1 Tarsius wallacei | reverse complement strand
AACCTTGTGACCCAGTCAAGTTGACACATAAAATTAAGCAGAACAAGTGTACATGCTAAAAACTTCGCCCATTGCTGGGCGCAGTGGCTCAAACCTGTAATCCCAGCACTTTGGGAGGCCAAGACGAGAGGATTGCCTGAGCCCAGGGGTTCGAGACCAGCCTGGGCAACTTGGTGAAACCTCATCTCTACAAAAAATTTAAAAATTAACCAGGTGTGGTGGCATGTGTCTGTAATTCCAACTACTTGGAAGGCTGAAGCAGAAGGATCACCCGAGCCCAGCAGGCCAAGGCTGCAGTGACCATGAGCATGCCACTGCACTTCAGCCTGAGCAACAGAGTGAGACTCCAACTAAAAAAAAAAGCAAAAAAAACTTTGGCCATCAGTGTCCAAGAGAAGGAAAAACACACAGAAGAGCAGCATGGTGGAGCCTGGAGTTTGGTTAGACCCTTTGGCAAGGCATAACTGGGTTTGGGATTGATCACTCCCATGGCTGGAAAGGGTGCACCTGGGGAACAAGCCCCTCAACCTGTGGGGCTCTGAGGGTGCTATGACCCACAAAGCACCTCAGGCCAGCCCATGCAGCCTCTCTCAGGAATGCTGATCATAGGCAAGTAGCAGAACATGTTCTGGGAAGCAGCAGCACAGAAGGCAGAGCAGGAGGGCGTGGTATAGGCAGCAAGGGAGGCGAGAGTGCGACTGAAATTAGGAGTTAAAGAAAGAGGTGCAAGAGATCAGGTCAAGTTCAGAGTCGGGGAGCACAAGGGAAAACCAGAGAGGACAGGAACGAAACAAATAGCCAAGTAGGTAAAGCTTGATCAAAGGGAAAGGATCTAGTCCAAAGGTCATGAAATTGACCCCCGAATATGATTTGTCTGGCCTACATAATATTTTTAGAAACATTGAATTAGATATCAACATTTTACAATTACATAAAGGGTCTAACCCTTTATACCAGAGGGTCTAACCAGATATACAGCTTCTCTTTGATAAAAGCAAACACCATGGGAACATTGGGTTTATACGGCTGCCCCCTGGGGAAGATTTGAGTTTCCAGTCCCTTCAGGTCAGAGACACCAATGGCTGTTTCTGCTTACTACTGAGCTGTTTCCCTGCCTGCTTCTCTCATTTCTGTCACCTGTCTGACTTTCTCTACACTCACTGGTCTTTACACTGATCTTCAGATCTCATTGAAGCAACCAAGTCCATGCGATGGCCCGGATCTGGGGTGACTCTAGGCCGGGTGCTCTGTGCCCCTGGCCTGCTTGGTGTCAAAGGAGCAGTGCCCCTTGTGAGCCCTCAAAAGCCACCAGAGCACCCAAGTTCCAGTGACTGTTCTCACAATCCCTACTGTCAGAAAGTGAGAAAAGATAGGAAATTGTGTTCTGAGGAAGAAACTAGCTGGCCTTTCAGGGTTTCTGATGTTTCTATCACGAATGGATCTCCTCTGAGCAGTGAGACATCTGGCTTCCTCCTCCTCCTCCTCCTCCTCTTCTTTTTCTTTTTTTCTTCTTTCTTCTTTCTCCCTCCCCTTCTCCCCTCCTCCTCTGACTTCTCCTCCCCCTCCTCTTCTTTCTCTTATTCTTTTTCTGCTTCTTCTTTTTTTTTTTTTAAATCAGAGTTTTGTTCTTTGCCCAGGCTGGAATGCAGTGACATACTCACAGCCACAGCAGTCTCAATCCACTGGGCTCAGACTATCCTTCCACCTCAGCCTTCCAAGTAGCTGGAACTACAGGTGTGCACTACCACACCCAGCTAATTTTTTTAATCTATTATAGAGACAAGGTCTTGCCAAGTTGCCCAGGCTGGTCTCAAACCCTGGGTTTAGGCAATCCTCTCACCTCCTCCTCCCAAAGTGCTGGCATTACAGGCGTGAGCCACTGCACCTGACCTGGCTTACTCTTCTTTGTTCCCCAGCATTTTGTGACCATGGGATAAAAAAAAAAAAATGGAGCAATAGATCCAGTGGGTTTTTTGCATGGATGAAATGGACACATTTGTGAGGGATGGGGCAGAGGTAAGAGGAAAAAAATAATTTGCATTTCAGAAGAGATGGTCGTCAGGGAACAAAAACTTCTTGGCTTTCTGTCTTTGGTGGAAATGTACATCTTACCTGCTCTGGAAGCAAGTACAAGTAGGCATTGCTAACTGCAGGGCACAAGCTCCTACCAGGAAAGACAGCATCAATAGAACAGACCCAGACAGGTGGACAGCCAACCAGGGCAACTGGTCTGACAGGCAGTGTTGGGACTGGGCCACTCTGGGTCTCCAGCCAAGGAAAAACTGGAAGGGGCAGAGCTCAGGGACAACCAGGTCCCCGGACAGAGTGTAAATTCCACACAGGGAGGCAGGTCACCAGCAGCAGTGTCCCCCTGAGAGTTAAGAGGTGGCATCACTGGCAGCATTTGGTCGGGAGTCCCCAGGTGAGCAAGAGGCAGAGGGAAACGGCCCTCTGTGCTCTCCGTAGTTTGTTCACACCCAGTTAATTCTGGGTGGAGAGATTAGGCTAAGTGGAACTTAAAAATAAAGTCAAGGTGACAAAGTCATTACTGCGTGAAAATAAGTAATGGACATAACATGTTAGGATTTAAGTCAAGGGAAAGTAAAGATCAATTCACACAAATCTGATTTATACACAGTCTTTTTGAAATTTACCTATTATGTAAAAATTGAGGTTTGTCTGTTTTGTGTTTTCTACTTTTACTTTGAATAACCCCTGCCCTTCCCTGCACTTAGCTCTTGGTGGGAGACTAGCAGACATAAAAATCATCTTCTTCCTACTGTCACAAGACCTACACTGATTTTTTTTCCCCCAAGTGCCTTGTCAATTAGTGTAAACCCACTAGTGCTCAATGGGCTTGATCCACCTACTCAGAATCACCATCAGGGACATCTCTGAGTCAGCAGGCTGGGATGCAGCCCAGGAATCTGCATCCCCAACAAGCTCTTACAGGTGCTGAACATACACTCAGACATGAGAACCCCTGTATTAGGAAATTTGGTGGAAGCAATAATTAAAGAAGATAAATCCAGGTTCCAAGATGCTTACTGAGTGAGCCCCCTGCAGGATACAGGCATCCCGACGATTCAGGCTCTTCCCTTGTGCTTGGGAACATATTGCGTGTCTTGAATTGATTTTGCATTTTGCATTCTTTTGCATTTTACATTTTTGCATTCTTCATCACCTGGTCTCCTTCAGTCTCTGATTTTATTGTTCTCTCCAACAAGTTCACGCATCTGTCCAGTTTATTCTTAGTGAGTTCCCAGTGTTAATAAAGGTTTATCATTCTAGTTGATCTAGAATAAGCTCATCTTTGTGTGGGGAATGTTTGGGAATGCAGAGGTGGTTAGGCTATCCCAATCCCTGGGTGCTAAAATGTGGCTACGTGATCTACTCCAGAGTATCTATGCAAGTTGTAAACTTAATTAGGGAAAGGAAGGCATGGCTAGAATTATCCTTCTTGTAAAAAATAATCACTTGATCTTTCCTCCTCTTTCATTAGTCATGAAGTCTCCCATTGCATTTCACAACCAGCATCAACAGCAGAGAAGATGAAAGTGAAGAAAAGCTCAGTGATCTCATTTTGAGATCACAGTGTGTCTCCGGCACAACAACAGGTCTTCTCTGACTGCAGATAACTGTTTGCACACCTCCAAACCCTCACTGGCGCCAGCTCCCTGGGGAAGGCAGGATCACTGGGGATGTATGGAAAACAGAATTCAAAGAAAAATAGTCCAGACTATCTACTGAACTATGACCACCCAAAGATGTTGCTTACTGTCAAATATTCTTCTGAGAACAAGTGCCACTTCTATTTTTTTTTTAAAAAAAGGTTATTTTGTAGAAAGACCAATGTCATTAGTTTCAAGCAGGCATGCCAAGTGACACAGTTATTTTCTCACTAAAAATTAAACACCTGAGAAAACATTATCAAAATAACTCAAAATGGTGATTTGGGTTATATTTTTCTAATTATTATATTCTGAAAGAGTCCCAACAAATTTAAAACTTGAGAAAATCGACTGGATGCAGTGGTTCACACCTGTAATCACAGCACTTTGGGAGGCAGAGGCAAGAGGATTGCTTGAGCCCAGGAGTTCGAGACCAGCCTGGGCAACTTAGCAAGACCTCGACTCTACTATAAATCAAAAAATTAACTGGGAGTGGTGGCACGTGCCTATGGTTCCAGCTCCTTGGAAGGCTGAGGCAGAAGGACCTCCTGAGCCCAGCAGGATGAGGCTGCGGTGGTCATGAGCGTGCCACGGCACTCCAGCCTGGGCAACAGAGTAAGACTCCTACTCAAAAAAAAGAGAAAAATTTGAGAAAATCCCATGTGTTCTGCTTTCCTTTCCACCTCCCACAGACCCATCCAACTAAGAGTTTTGCTGATGCCCAGCTGTCTTGACGCACGGGAGCCGGCTGGGCCTGTCAGAAACTTTCCCTCACCTTTCCTGTCGTGCTTGCTCCCATGTCACCTGGGCAGATGACCTCCAGGATGAGTCACTATTTACACCCCAGGCTGGTTCAGGTAAAATGCAAAATCTATTTCTGAAATGCCACAGTCTCAAAAAGAGAGCTTTCAAATAATTTTATAAATGTGCTCGTGGCAAAAGACAAGTGTGTGCTCTCCATTTTGCTCCCAGGTTTATCCATGAGCAGGTCCAACTGAACTAGACAACATCTTTCGGTGCTTAGAGACTTTCTGCTGAAAGTGTGGTCCATGAATCTCCTGAGAGCTTGTTAGAAATGAAGAATCGGGTGAGTGTGGTGGCTCACACCTGTAATCCCAGCACTTTGGGAGACCGAGGCTAGAGGATTGCCTGGGCCTAGGAGTTCAAGACCAACCTGGGAAACATGGCAAGACCTCGTCTCTACAATAAAATTAAAAAATTAGTTGGGCATGATGGTATGCACCTGTAGTCCCAGCTACTCAGAAGGCTAAGGCGGAAGGGTCATCTGAACCCAGCAAGTCGAGGCAGCAGTAGCCATAATTATGCCACTACACTCCAGCCTGGGCAATAAAGGGAGACTCTGACTCAAAAAAGGAAAAGAAAAGAAAAGAAAAAAGAAAAGAAGAATCTCTGGTCCACTCCCTCAGGCTTTCTGTGTCAGAATCTGCATGTCAACAAGGAAGCATGGGAAACACTGGCCTAGAATTTGTATTAACTATCAGAGTTTATAGAGGTCACAGGTGTACCAGGGACCCAAACACAGCCTTTCTGCCTTTACTTGTGCATTTCATTATTCTCTTTGCCTGAAAATGTCTTCCATTATGTCTCATTAACCTGACAAACTCCTACTCATCCTTCAAGGCCGAAGCCAGGGATCATATCCCTGTTGAAACCTTCTTGATACCCTAAGTCAAATCTAACCATTCCTTCCTCTCTGTCCCATGATACTTTACTCCTATATCCAGTATATACCAACATAATACCATCTTCATGTCATATTATAACTGTATACTCACATGTCTGTGTCCCACAGAAGTGCGAGTTACTGAAGGACAAAGAACATGGCTTATTTATCTATGTTCTCTGGCACCTCGCTAGCCCAGGGCTTGGAACAGAGGCCCAGTAAATGTTACGTGAAAACTTCCTTTTGATCTTTTCTTCCAATGTTTTAGAGTCACATGATAGTAAGCCTACGTTGCCTGAAGATTTTCACATTATAACCTTCTAGCCTTTAAACATTATTCTTATATTTTTAAATATGCTCATTTACAGCACTGATTCAAAAATATTTTCATTGGCCTGTAAACAATCTCTGAACATCCATTTCACTGAGATAATTCTTTCTGCATTCTTTCCTCTCACACACGCCCCTCTCTCAAAATATAACTGATCCATTGCAAATGAAAAGTCAACCTATTGGATAGAACAGATATTTTTAGGGATGATGGTGCGTATAATATAATAAATGATTACATTTATTCCTTACAGTAAGTCTTGGTACCTCTCATATTTTCCTGCAGGTGTACAACTGATTTTACTAAATAAGCTGTGACTAAAAGTCAAGAAAATAGTAAAGAGAAGAAAGTTAAGGAGGTAAGTAGTGATCCAAATATCACAATAATTAATAGCTGTATTCCTAAAATAAACACAACAGAAAACATGCAGGTAATTATGGGCCTTAGCAGAGTTGGCAGAGCCCCTCAGGTTAGTAATAATCTCTTGAGAGACTAGTCGTGTACCAGCCTGCATGAGGTAACACAACCAGGGTGTTTACTGGAAACACACAGAGGCGACTGTCACTGCTCTGTGCTGGTCATGTGTGGGATGCAGGACACATGGATGACTGCCACTGACCAGCAATGTGCAGAGGTGCAGGACACAGAGGTGACTGTCACTGGCCGGCAATGTGCAGGGATGCAGGACACATGGGTGACTGTCACTGGCTAGCAATGTGCAGAGATGCAGGACACTTGGGTGACTATCACTGGCCAGCTATGTGCAGAGGTACAGGACACATGCATGGTTGTCACTGCTCTCGCTGGCCAGCTATGCATAGCTGTAAACAATTCATGATCCATAAGATTCATCCAAATGGCCCACAGATTGGTCTTAGTCATTGTTCATCTGGTTCTGGCAGTGGTAATTAAGAAAAGCTGTTTAGGTGAACTTTTGCTTTGTAAAGTGGCTCTTGCAATATATATCAACAAGTTAAATATGAATATCCTTTGACTCAGTAATTCCACATTTTTACCACAGAAATAGATAAAAACGCACAAAAATGTTACTCGCAGTTTTTTATTTAAAAATGAAACAATCTACATGTTCATCAATAGGAAGACTATTAAATATTTTAGACAACATCCACACAACATTAACTTTAAAAAATAAAAAGAGGTATATGGAGCTGGGCCAGGTGGCTCACACCTATAATTCCAGCACTTTAGGAGGCCAAGGCGAGAGGATTGCCTGAGCCCAGGGGGTTGAGACCAGCTTGAGCAACTTGGTGAGACTTCGTCTCTACAATAAATAAATTTTTTAAAAAAATTAGCCAACAGTGGTGGTGTGTGCCTGTAGTTCCAGCTACTTGGAAGGCTAAGGTGGAAGGATCACCTGAGCCCAGCCAGGTCAAGGCTGCGGTGGCCATGAGTGTGCCACCGCACTCCAGCCTGGGTAACAGAGTGAGACTTTTATTTGAAAAGAAAAAAATGTATGTGTACTAACATGGGAAAATGTCAGTGATATAGCATTAGAAAACTCAAGCAAGCCGGGCTCGGTGGCTCGCCTGTAATCCCAGCGCTTTGGGAGACTGAGGTGAGTGGATTGCCTGAGCCCGCAGGTTCGAGACCCGCCTGGGCAACTTGGCGAGATCTCATCTCTACAATAAATAAAAAATTAGCCGGGCATGGTAGCGCGTGCCTGTAGTTCCAGCTACTTGGAAGGCTGAAGCGGAAGGATCGCCGGAGCCCAGCAGGTGGAGGCCGCGGTGGCCGGGAGTGGCCGCTGCACTCCGGTCTGGGCGACAGAGTGAGACTCCAACTCAAAAAAAAAAAAAAAGAAAGAAAAAGAAAACTCAAGCAGCAGAATATTCTATTGTAGTACTTTAGTATGAACCTAGTAAAAGTTTTGTGTAAGAACATATATTTAAACACATACATATATGTATATTTGGATACCCATAGCAAAAATGTAAAAGTCTACTCACCAAACTGTTCACTATTAAAAAATCCAAGGAAAGGAATTAAAAGAATTAGAAATTACTTTGGGCCAGGCACAGTGGGTTATGCCTGTAATCCCACCACTTTGGGAGGTTGAGGCAGGAGGATTGCTTGAGCCCACGAGTTCAAACCCAGGTTGAGCAACATGGCAAGACCTCGTCTCTACAATAAATCAAAAAATTAGCTGGGTGTAGTGGCACGTGCCTGTAGTTTCAGTTACTTGGAAGGCTGAGGCAGAAGGATTGACTGAGCACAGCAGGTCAAGGCTACGGTGACCATGATCATGTCACTGCACTTCAGCCTGGGCAACAGAATGAGTCTCTGACTCAGGTACAAAAAAAAAATTGAGTGTGAGTTGCAGACATGATTCCCCTTTTACCTCTAAATAGTTCCACATGTATTCTCCAAACACAAAGATGTTCTGTTATATAATCATAGTACAATTACCAAAATCAGGATAATCAAGACATTAACATTGATAAAATACTGTTAGCGAATCTACAAACCATATTTAAATTTCACCCATTGCCCTAATAAAAGAAAATCCCAGATAATAAATTAAATTGGTAATAAATGGTCAGGTTTCTTTAGACTCTTTTAATTAGAAACAGTTCCTTGTCTTTCCTTATTTTTTGTAACCTTAATATTTCTGATGGACTCAGTCCAGTTATTTTGAAGAATGCTCTTCAGTTTGGGTATGCCTGATGTTTACCCATGATTCAAGTCAGGTTATCATTTCTGGCAGCAATATCACAGCAGTGATGTTGTGTTTCCAGTGATTCATATTAGGAGGCACATGACGTGCCATTACAGGTGATATTAAACTCTGAACACTTGGTTAAGGTATCTGCCAAGTTCCTCCACTGTTAATTTACTACTTTTGCCTTTGAAATGGTGATTGTATAATTTCATCACTCCCTCTACATTAGTTGGGATTTTCCTATCAAGGAAAGCTTTCCCCTTTGCCCATTCATTCATTCATGTCCATGTTGACGCGTGGATCCTACACTAGCATTGTTTATCTTAATGTGCTAATTGTCTCAGATTTGGCCAGCGAGAGCCCTTTTGAGCTGGTTCCTATATCCTGTTGACATGTTCCCTCTTACTCTGAGCACTTTCTTACTTTCTGACACAAAAATGCTCCACACCCATTCTGTACTTTCTCAGCCTCTGCCTTGGAACCACCCATTCTCCAAGGAGACTTGCTCCTTTTTCACGAAGAAGGGCACTTAGGAACCATGATCTGGAAGTTCACTGCTACTGGTTGTCATCACTTTTAGGCCTTCTTAGCAAACAGAGCTAGGAAATATGTACATGTATGTATATGTGTACCCCAACACACAGATCTAAATCTATTTCTATGTCTATCTAGCTAGCTAGCTAAATATGTAAAAAGTAACATACATTCATTCTCATACCTCCAATTCCAATCCAATAGGCAGGTTCACTTTGGCCTCACCGTTCCCAATTTATAACTAATACCTTTAACAGTGAGGAATGTGACTCCCATCAACAACTATGTAATTATTTCATTGCTGAATCTTAGGATACGCAGAAAGTAGCTCTAGAGTTGTTGTTTGGATTGTTTATAAGATATTCTGTTACATAAGACTCTTGCAATTTAAAAGTAAATTTTAAAAATAATAAATAAAGACCAGGAACGGTGGCTCATGCCTGCAATCCCAGCACTTTGAGAGACTGAGGTGGGAGGATTTCTTGAGGCCAGCCTAGGCAACATAGTGAAACCCCATCTCTAAAAAAACAAACAACTAAATACATGATGTTCACTTGATCCTCGGTTTTACTTCTCAGAATTTAGCCTGAGGGTAGAATGATATAGGTTTACAAAAAAATTTTTGTTTTGTTTTGTTTTTTTTGAGTTGGTGTCTCACTCCGTTGCCCAGGCTGGAGTGCAGTGGCACACATGCTGACGGCCACCCTAGTGTTGACCTGCTGGGCTCAGGTAATCCTTCTGCCTCAGTCTTCCAAGTAGCTAGAACTATAGACGCGCATTACCACACTCAGCTAATTTTTTATTTATTGTAGAGACAAGGTCTCACCAAGTTGCCCAGGCTGGTCTCGAACCCACAGACTCAGGTAATCCACTCACCTCGGCCTCCCAAAGTGCTGGGATTACAGGTTGGCTACCGAACCTGGCCTGTTTATAAAAATTTAATTACAAGAATGACCATCATATCATTGCTTATGATAATAACTTAGAAACTACCTAAATACTAACAATTGGGCCAGGTGCTAGCTCATACCTGTAGTCCCAGCACTTTGGGAGACCTGGGCAGGAGGACTGCTTGAGCCCAGGAGTTTGAGACCAGCCTGGGCAATTTAGCGAGACCCCATCTCTACTAAAAAATAAAAAATTAACCAGGCCTGGTGATGTGCCCCTGTAGTCCCAGCTACTTAGGAGACTGAGGTGGAAAAATTGCCTGAGCCCAAGAGGTTGAGGCTGCAGTGAGCCATGATGGTGCTCCTGCACTCCAGCCTGGGCAACAGAGTGAGACCCTGATTCAAAAAAAAAAGAAAACCTAAAAAATGGGTAATTTGTTAAATTAGCTAACGCATATCCATGTAATAGAAAACAAAGGTGGTAGATTATAGTGGTTAAAAGCAGATTTTCAATTCCAGCTTTACCAGTCATGATGTGTGTAGCATTGGATAAGTACTTGCCTTCTGTGTGCTTTAGTGTCCTTGCGTGTAACATGAAGCCAACAACATACCTTCCACATAGAATAGCCATGAGGGTTACATCAGGCATATGAGTAAAGCACTTGGAACTGTGCCTGGAATATAATAAGTACAAGTGTTAACTATTATTGCTAAAATTACTTTCCCAGCATTAAAAACGAATATAGAAACAAAGTTTAATCTTGAAAATATACCAAAAAGTTAATAGTTACTTCCTGGTGATGACACGGTGACTTATATATTCTTCTTGCTTCTGTGGGTTTTCTAATTTTTCTATAATCAACACACATGACTGGTTTAATTAAAATTGTTTTTAAAATAATAAATAAATAAGTGCTGCTGGAGCAATTTTAAAAAGTAGATCTTTCCTTCCAAAGGGCCCAGATGTAAGAATTGAAGTCAATGTGTATGACTTCAAATTCAGTGACACTGACTTGATCATTAATAGATTATAATTGCTTTACATAATGATTTCCTTCTTAAACATAAATTTTTTAGCTGGGCTTAGTGGCATGCGCCTATAGTTTCAGCTACTTGGAAGGTTGAGGCAGAAGAATTGCCTGAGCCCAACAGGTTGAGGCTGCGGTGGTCGTGATCCTGCCACTGCGTACCAGCCTGGGCAACAGAGTAAGACTTCTACTCAAGCACACACACATACACACACACACACACACACACACATACACACACACATACGTTTGGGAAACCTGTTTAAGACTATAATATGGCCGGGCTCGGTGGCTCAGCCTGTAATCCCGCGCCTTGGGAGGCTGAGGTGAGTGGATTGCCTGAGCCCGCAGGTTCAAGACCCGCCTGGGCAACTTGGCGAGACCACATCTCTACAATAAATCAAAAAATTAGCCGGGCGTGGTAGCACGCGCCTGTAATTCCAGCTACTTGAAAGGCTGAGGCGGAAGGATCGCCGGAGCCCAGCAGGTCAAGGCTGCGGTGGCTGGGAGCGGCCACTGCACTCCAGTCTGGGCGACAGAGTGAAACAACAACTCAAAAAAAAAAAAAAAGAAAAAGGCTATAATATGTGTTGTCACTTTTCAATTTCACTCACCCAAAAAGTTGACTTTTCTTGACAGTTTTCCTGTAATTAGTCTATGTGCCACCAGGTGACTGTAGTGCCTTAGTCATGACTGATTAACTTGATTAGTAAGGATTTTACTACAATGTATGTTTCTATTCTTTACAATGTTTTCATTCTATATTAAGATCTGTGAATTTAATTAAATACGGTAGCAATTTCTTATATAGAGTCATGTGCTGCTTAACAATGGGTATATGTTCTGAGAAATGTATCATTAGGTGATTTCATCATTGTACAAACATCACAGAGTATAATTACATAAACCTAGATGTTACAGCTTGCTACACATCTATGCTGTGTGGTCTAGCCTGTAGCTCCTAGGCTACAAACCTGTGTGGCATGTTCCGGTACTGAATACTGTGGACAATTGTAACACAATGGTAAGTATTGTATATCTAAACATACTTAAATATAGAAAAGGTAATGTGTTATGCTGCAACTGTGCTATGACCTTAACAATGGCCAGGAAGGCTGGGTACGGTGGCTCATGCCTATAATCCCAGCACTTTGGGAGGCCGAGGTGAGAGGATTGCCTGAGCCCACGGGTTCAAGATCAGCCTGGACAACTTGGCGAGACCTCATCTCTACAATTAAAAAAAAAAAAAAATTAGCCAGGCATGGTGGTGTATGCCCGTAGTTCTAGCTACTTGGAAGGCTGAGGCGGAAGGATCACGTGAGCCCAGCAGGTCGAGGCTGGGGTGGCTGTGAGTGTACAACTGTACTCCAGTGTGGACAACAGAGTGAGACTCTGACTCAAAAAAACAAAAAAGCAAACAAAGACCATGACATCACTAGGTGATACAAATTTTTCAGCTCCATTATAATCTTATTAAACCACTGTCAAATACGTGGTCCAACAATGACTGAAAGAGATGTTACCATGAGGTGCATGACTGTATCAAGATTCTTTAAAAAAAAAAAAAAAAAACAGGAAAAAAATCTAAAAAAGAGAAACAACCAGTAAAGTCAGAGACAGCCTAGTCAATGAGAGTCTTTAAGGAATAACGTTAGTTTCTAGTCAGCTAGAAAGTTCTGTACTGCTTTCTATGACTCTCCTAAAATGTCATTTTCATATGGCTAAAGAAGAAAAAGTGAGAAAAGCTATGTTTGTTGGATTTCTTCGAACAGCAGGATTTTTAAAATCCAAGTTTTAGAGCTGGGAAGGACCCTAGAGATTTAGCTAAAGCCCTCATATTAAGGCTGAAGGAAGTTGGCACATTAAGAGCTAGGTATTTTGCCCATCGTCCCTTGAAGATGCAGAACTAAACCCCAAGTTATGTAGGAACCCTTGACACATGAGCTCAAACAGGGGACACGTTAATTTGTGAAATCTGTGGTCACTTTATAAGGCTGAGTTTACAAAGTCAAGTTCTTTACAAACTGAGAAATTCCTCTAAGTCACTCTGCTTGCAGTTCAGATAGGTTCAAGAATAAAACCTAGTCAGTAACTGTTAGACCAGAGAATAGTTAGGAGGACATACATGATCATTTCAATTAAAAATCAAATGTGCTTACTAAATCAATAGCCAATACAAGGAAAGAAAAATAAGCAGGTCTTCATTGTAAATAAAATTTTACAAAATGCAAATATTTGCCTTTCTCACACTGAATTTCAAATCATATAAATGCTTAATCTAATTCTAATATCCCTTATTTTATGTCAAAAGGAAACTTCCAGCTTCTTCTCAACTACATAGCTCATCTTCTGTGCCTTGAGACTTGAGTTTTCCATGCAACTACCTGCTTCTGGTTGTCACAGGAAAGCCAGCGAGAAACTCCCAGGCACTCCCTATCAGCTTCCCTTTAGTTCTCAAATCCCTGCAGTTTCTCTCAGTTTCCTTTGAAAATGAGGACCTGCGCATTCTGCAGCCCCAGCTATTTTAAGTCATCATTCCCTGACTTCATGGTTGCTAAAAATTTCTTCGAGAAACTTAGAAAAAAGAAGAGAGTGGAAAACATAAAGAGGTCTCAAGTTCAATGTCAAAATACATCTTTCTGGTCAGGAGAAGGATTCTCCAGCAACCCCGACACTGTCATTCCCAATTCTTCATGATCAGCAATTCATCCACAGTAACAAGTGTTTCAAATGCTCTTACTAGAACTTGCAATCCAAATGGTTTTTAATGGAGGGCAACTTGAACTTCTTGGTGAATCGTTACCTTTGCTTCCTTTGAGTAGATTGATATATTTCAGACTTGGGGGGGCGGAATGTTTGCATATGTGCTGCATTTTAAATGGTTTACGTATATGCAACAAAAGAAAATAGAAGGAAAACGTTATTAAACCTTAGGACTGGAGATAACTTTTTTTTTTTTTTTGAGTTGGAGTCTCACTCTGTCGCCCAGACTGGAGTGCAGTGGCCGCTCCCGGCCACTGCAGCCTCGACCTGCTGGGCTCCGGCGATCCTTCCGCCTCAGCCTTCCAAGTAGCTGGAACTACAGGC
>CAUYQG010287995.1:0-26668 GCA_963574415.1 Tarsius wallacei | reverse complement strand
AGTTGCCCAGACTGGAGTACAGTGGCCGCTCCCGGCCACCGCAGCCTCGACCTGCTGGGCTCTGGCAATCCTTCCGTCTCAGCCTTCCAAGTAGCTGAAACTACAGGCGTGCGCTACCATGCCCGGCTAATTTTTTTTTTTTTTTTTTTGATTTATTGTAGAGATGAGGTCTCACCAAGTTGCCCGGGCAGGTCTCGAACCTGTGGGCTCAGGCAATCCACTCACCTCAGCCTCCCAAAGCGCTGGGATTACAGGCTGAGCCACCGAGCCCAACTTAATTAATTATTCTTATGAGTTATTCCTTTTTCTAGATATATAGTATTAGGTCTACTTTATCTAGTTTGCTTTACTTTATTGATGATCTACTTCAAAATGATTATATGTTAGATTGTTTATATAAAAGCCTGCAGATAAAACTCATACTTTAAATGTTGTCTTATTCTTTAAGTAATATTAGAAATCTTCGTGTTTTGTAGAACTATAAATATTGGCGCTTCTAAATTATCTAATATTGCAGATGAGGTCATGGTAGCTCATAGATGTGAAATTACTTATTCAAGGTCATATGTTCAGAGAAATAGTGGGGGCTAGAATGTACATTTCATGATTAGGAATCAGCTTTTAGTTTTATGACTAGGAAGTAATATAAGGTTAGTGTCCTTTCTCTTCTGTAGTGGTTATGAGTGCCTAGTGGTCTTCATCTGTTTAATGAGAGAGAACAAAAAAGAAATCATGGAGAAATCTAAAGAAAATGATGTGAGTTTAAAAGTTAGTTATAGTGGTCAAGTTCTGTCAAAGGTCCTATTATTGTCTATCTTTGGAGGACAAATAAAAGGCCAGTAGGCTGAACTGTGCCTAGAGAGATTTTAATGACCAGAAGGGAATCTTTTACAACAAATTAGGATTGCTGCTAGCCTTGATGATACATTGCTCAAAAAGGGAGATATCTGAGAAGCCTTTAGCTAGGAAAGATTGCCTTGTATTTGTGTTTGTTTAAGGATTATTGCATAGGGGTAAAGGACAAGATGACAAGATGACTTCTTATGGCCCCTAGACTTTTGTTCATAAAAATAAAATGAAAAATTTTGAATGGAAGAGCTATTAATCCACCAATTAGTATTATAAGTTAGTGTCTGCTTTTCACCTAGCACTGTGCTAGAAGATAAGATATGATTCTCAAGGAGCTTATAGTCCTGCTGAGAATAGATTAACAATATGCTGTTGATAAATTTTAAGACTCATGGTATTGAGTTAATATGCTAATTGGGGCCATGAAAATACAGATTTTATTTAGATTTTCATCAGATCCTGATACCCATTTTTGCCCAGAATTTAATGATAAAGCAATCTCATCATACAGTTATTCAAGCAAAATTGTATTTTTATAAGCTAACACTATTAACATCTATATGGTCTGGAACATACTTTTAATTTGATTACACATTCTTACCCTGCCAGTGATGATTTTATTCTGTTCAACTTCAAGTTTTAAAACTAAGACAATGAATGAAGGCGACAGAGGAATATTTCAGAAAGATAATTTTTTAACCATAGGAACCATCTCAATATAACATATAATGAGATCCTTTTCACTGGATAGCTGCTTACCAGGTATTTTATAATGATTAGATGAAAAGTTTTCTTCCGAGACTAGTATTCTAAAGATTTAGGGATTTTCTATTTTCCTTTTCTCGTTCATCAAACCCACTTCATTTTTTGAAATAATTTTGCTGCTACTATTCTTAAACATATGTCATCATAGTAAAATATATGCAATGATCTTCAGGACAGGGCTTCTAGCAATTCAATCATATGTGTAGATTCTTGATAATAGTATAAATTAGGTAAGCAGAAAAAAATATGACTTATTGTTTTGGGAATTGAGTAAGATCTGAAAATATTTATGGGATTTGCTGGAATTCTTTATCTTGGCTGCCATGAGATATCTGTTGAGAATTTAAATATAATTCCATTGTTTTATTTAAAAGTGTCAACAAGGAAGCCTTAAATAGTAGAAATCCTCAACTTCGTAAAGAAGATGACCCAGCATGGAAACCTGTGAAGTTAGCTGGGCCAGGCCAAGGAGAGGTAAGTATTGGGTCTTTTTTTATCTATCTTCTATGTGAAATAGGTGCACCCTATTTCGGAAATTATTATTCTTGTAGGTAGAGCACCTCATCTATCCAATTACTCCCAAGTGTTTTTAGAGAAAGAAGCCATGTGCTAATAAGCCTGTTGTGATTAGGACGGTATATTCCAGGCAGGAAAAGTGCCTAAAAACCCAGTTGCTAAGGAAAAAACAATTTGCAAGTGACTTTGTTGACCTACTTTGGCAGTGAAGGATGACATCCTTGGCTGTGGAGAACAGGGTAGATTTAGCTTCCATTCCTGTCCTTGTGCAGAGTAATGTATATAAATTCCTTTTGGTCATCCCTGTCACTTTTGGGGTCACTGTGGGGTGGAGGGATATTTCAAGAAATTCATGAGCCCTCTGAAGTCTCTCATTGGCATCATCTCCAAACAAAACAAAACAAAACATTGTTGTGTTATTTGTTTTATCATTTGGTCAAGCAGGTTGCCAGACCGGCCCATAAAAAGAAAGCTCGAATGGCGCGGACGCGCTCCGATTTCTTGACTAGAGGTACTTTTGCCGATGGGGAGGGGGATACAGAGGAAGATGATTACGATGACATTATTGAGCCCCTCCTCTCCCTTGACCAAGCTTCTCACTCTGAGCTAAGGCCTGCATCCAGCCTGGGTCAGGCCTCTCACAGTGACTCCGAAATGGTAATTTTACAGCAATATAAGAAAAATAGACAGCAAGCAAATCTGATAGGAATAGTCTTTGCTAATCTAAAGCTAACCTTCACAGCTTCTTCCCATATAATGGTTTGTACATGGGAAAACTCAGTGAACACAGCAACTAAGCTAAACCTTAATTTAATAGAACTCAAAGGGCACTATAACAAATCATAAATTAGGTAAAATTAAGGTTATTTAACTTAGCACTAATGTAGAAATTTTCCTTGATGTATCTTAAAAGTTCTAAGAGTAGTGGCCCTTGCATTTTTTTCTGTAAAGGGCCAGATAATAAATATTTTTAGACTTTGTGGGTCATGCAGTCTCTGTTGCAACTACTTAACTCAGCCACTATAGTGTTAAAGCAGCCACAGATAATAAGTAGACAAATGGGCATGACTATAATAAAACTGCAGAAAAAGGCAGTAGCTAGTGTCTGTAGTTTACCGATCCCTGTTTAGAGAATAGGGTATCTGTTAAATAACCAGTAGTTTTTAGCTGAAATAGTATTTACTTTTACTTTTTGGGTTTTTTTTTTGGGGGGGGTTGCTTTTAAATTTGCTCCCCTCCTCTGTTTTCAGTAATAGAAAGTAAACACAGATTTTAAAAAATTGTTTATGACCAGGCTGGGCAACATAACAAAATCTCATTTTTACAAAACTGGGTGTGGTGGTATGTACCTGTAGTTCCAGTTACTCGGTAGGCTGAGGCAGAAGGATCACCTGAGCCCAGGAGATCAAGGCTGTGGTGAGCTGTGATTATGCCTCTGTACTCCAACCTGCACGACAGAGTGAGACTCCATCTCAAAAAAAAAAAAAAAAAAAAAATTTAGTGAGTAAAAATGTGTTTCCCTGGATCAGTCTAGACTAATATATAATTTGAATTTGTATTAATCACAGATTATAGCATTGGAGTATGTTTGAATAAAGCTACACTGTTTTTGGTTAAGAATATAACTTTATCATCTTCTCAACCATATATGTGGCTTGACAAGTATAAGCGTATTTATGAATGTATTAAAAGCAAAGAATTACATTTTGAAGTTGTCCTAGAAGTACACAATATAAGAACCCTATATGTTTAATATGAACTAAAACATTATCACTGATGAAGTGGAATGAAATATACATATTTAGATCCAAGATCTTCTCTTCATTGTAGAATAAACTAACTCCATTTTGGAGGTGCCCTGTATTTGAGTTACAAATAACGAAATATACTCTGCTATATGAGTAGTAGTTAAATATGGAATTATGTAATGGAGCACACTAATTTTAATGAAATGTTCTGCTTTATCTAGTGTGCATAGATTTATCTTTTGTGAAGAACTTAGCATTTGTAACTGCTATTGTTCCTGAGAGTTTCCTTTGTAACAACCCTTAGTCCTTTTGGTGGTAGAATCTTTCACACTGGGAACTCTTACTAAGATGACCAGGAAGTTGGGCTTTCTGCTTGGAGTGTTCAGCTCCTTTCAGTGTTCTAGCCTCTGTTCACCTGCTTGACGGTCACTGCATGCAAGTAGTTGTAGAGCACTTCCTGCACAGTATGTTAGTCACCTCTTCAGCTTTCTCTTTTCCTTCTCTTTCATCACTAGCCATTTTAGGAACAGGTGGCAGTGCTTGTTTCTGGTGGACACGTGCATGAAGAAGCTTTGCTTTCTAGAATACGCTGATAGATATTTATTGGGGTTGGAGGTGGGGAGGGTAGGAACAATTTTAAAATGTATTTCTCTGTTGTTTATCTTGAAAATATGCTGTGTTCTAACATTATATGATATTATGAAGATGAAAATTTATTGTTTCAAAATGGAATCTACTAAACAACTACTTTCTGGATTTTAAATGAATTTGATTTTCTGGGCACATTGATTTTAGCTGAATTTTTTGGTTTTTTGTTTGGATATGCACAAGCTGATCCTATCACTCTGAAGTGTGTCATTAAATCTTGGAAGAAATGGCCATCTGACCCTTTTAGTTGTGAAATAACTCATCTAATGGGATAAAGACACTTACAAATGAGTTGAAGGGGATTTCATAAGCATTACCTATTGAGTTGTTAATTATTAATCAGTTGTTACCTGCTGTTGGGGAGGGGAGACAAGTGTAGTAGTTCCCTCCTTAGTGACTTAGGCATTTTTTAAATACCATTTTAAATAACTTTGAAATAACTGTTTAGTCTGTGTATGCTGCTCTCACTCCATTTTTATACCCACTGTATTGGCATTTACCCAAGAAGAATGACATGTTCTGCTAGGTAGTATTTTTAAGGTAGCTTTCCTACAGTTAATTAGTCTCCCAGTCTTCTGGATGGTAAGTAGGTTAGTAAAAGAATTTCTTTCCCTTATTTGTAGGATTAGTATAGGAAACATTATACTTTTCTCTGTGCAGTTTGTTCTACCATCCCCAGACTTAAAGCAATCATCTCATGGATGTGACTCCCAAATTCTCCAGAATTTGTCTTCTTTACCTCCAACATGGTGAAATGAAATTTCTTGTTATCCCTGCAAAACTGCTGTTACTTCTTATATTCCTATTTCTGTGTGTTATTCTCTGAGATACTCTCCAATCCTTATCTGTGTTAGTTTCTGTCTCTCTGCTGTCTACTCCAAAAGACTGTCCAGGAAAACCTGTTGATCAAGCAAAGCTAAGTTTATTAGCTTTTTACAGTAAGGGAAAACTCATCTTGGCTGTGTCTTAGTAATGTCTCACAAGGGAGAACTCAGGAGAGGGTATTTATAAGGTTTTAGGGCCTGGGCTGGGTTATCTTGAGATGAGTCTTGCAAGGTAGAAAACTGGTTGGTATGGAACATGTTTATTACATAAGAGGTTTGGATTGGCAGCCCTAAGACAGCAGCCACACTGTTGAATATACATTATTTTATTCCCCTCAAAAAACTATCTGTTCTCTGAAGATTTGGCAGAAGTTTCCTGTGAAATCATCTGGGATTAGTGCTTTCTTTGTGGTGTAGTTCCTTGATAAGTTCCTCTGTTTCTCTTAGGTAAATTGGTCTTTTAAAATTTCTATCTAATGGGGTTAATTTTTGTAAACAGATTTTTCCTATGAAATTCTCAATGTTATGTAACTTTTCAGATTTATTTACATATAGGTCTGGAAAGTAAGAGCCAGGAATGGGGACTCATGCCTATAAGCTCAGCTACTTAGGAGGAGGCAGAAGCAGGAGGATCACTTGAGACCAGAAGTTCAAGACCAGCCTGAGCAACATAGTGAAACTCCCATCTCTCAAAAAGGTTTTTTTGATTCACCTGGTGCAGTGGTGTGCCTGCAAGCCCAGCTAATTGGGAGGTTGAGTTGGGAGGATCTCTTGAGCCCATGAGTGCAAGGCTGCAGTGAGCCACTGCACTCCAGCCTAGTAAGACCCTGGACCTTTAAAAAAAAAAAAAGATGTGTTAGACTCAAACAGTATTCAGTCTAGGGCTGATTATTTGTGAGTATTGAGACATGATCCTGTGTATACTTCACCCAGTGCCTTGAGAATCATAAAGTTATGTATCTATCCCAGGTCTTTGACACCGGCACTATTACTGACCTTTTGTGAGTAATGGGCACTATTGCCTTTAATCCTTTCAAGTGGTCTTTTCCCTGGTTTTGGGCCGTTTTCTTACACAGAAGTGTTGATTAGTACTCAAGCTGAATACTCAGTGGGGATCTTCTGTAGATCTCTAGAGTTCTTTCTTTGTGCATCTCACTCTTCTCCAGTACTCTGTCTTTTGGTCTCTAGTCACTCGGTTAACCTTGGACTTTTAGCTTCACGCATTCCACTCAGGGTGTCTGCCAAGTTTGACATGGGTTCCCCTCTCTGGGTTCATACCCTAGAAACTATCTCAAGGCAGTAAGTTGGAGCAGGCATTTGTTTACCATCTCTAAGAGATATCTGGCCATTGTCTTGGAAACTGCTGTTTCATATTATTTGGTCTGGGTTTTCTTTGTTTGGGGAAAGATGGTAAACTAGGTCCCTGTTACTCCAATTTTTCCAGAAGCAGAGGTCTATTCTTTAAATCTTAACAACTCAGGATATATTTTTGTTTCTGTCAGTAAGGCAGATAGTCAAACAAACCAAAAGAGTGGATATTACAACTATAGAAAAATGAAATATTAGGAAATGACTTGTATAGATAACAAGAAATTCTTTACTCACAATGGAATTATCTTTAGACAGGCACATTGTAAACAAATGAAATAAGAATTGCCAATTAAAATTCAGGTTCCAGTTTGGTAGCCTTATACATTGTTTATAATTTAGACCATTAGTAATATAATGACCTTTATTCTTTGGTCTTTGGTTGTTGTTTTTCATGTTTTAATCTTCATGTGTTCTGTCTCTTTTAAATTCTTGACTGGATATAAAAAGAATTTATAATAGCAAGATAAGCCATAAAAATAATAACTGCCTTCTGGGACAAATAAGAAGTTTGAAGGACAATACTTAGCGTAGTAGATGTATCAGATCTTGCATCTTTTGTCTGTATCTTTAAATGTTTTAACTATTTTCTTACCTTTCCACTTGAGATTCTTTGTTCATTTGTAAGAAAATATGAATTAGTGCATCCTGTTCAGCATTGTCATTGACTAAGTACTCCTTATTTCCTTTAGGAAGCTAATAGAGTTTTCAGGAGGTTCTAGTCAACGAATCTCTGAATAATAAGAATGTTTTTGATAGCTTAAACAATTCTATAACCTGAGTTTCAATTACAGTGCTACTATATGTTTACTTGGCTTTAAAGTCTTTCACATATGTAATTATTACAGACATCACAGCGATTTTCTTCAGTTGATGAACAAGCAAAGCTTCATAAGACTATGTCTCAAGGAGAGATTACGAAGTTGGCAGTGAGACAGAAGGCTTCAGATTCGGATATAAGGTATAAAGTATCCACAGAGTAGGAGTAATATAATTTTATTTAATAATTGTAGTTCGATACAGAGCCTTTTTTTAAAAAAAAAACCATAATTAATAGAGAAGCCACTTTTCAAAGTAAATTCATTTACCAATTTTTCAAGAAATGTTAAGTATCTACTGTAGACAGGCACATCATAGTTTAGACATATATTGAAGGAGAGAAAAAAATTTTTTCCCTCAACCCTCCTAAGTTCATAGTTAGGAAAGACTCTTGCAACAAAAAACAGATGAGCAGGAGAAAAACAAGCAAGTTTATTGTGTAGCGCACATCATGCAGGACAAAAGTAACTCAAAGCAGTGAGTTAGGAGTCTGGTTTATACATTGTCTTCAATAGGCCTGGTGCAGTGGCTCATGCTTGTAAATCCCAAAGCTTTGGGAGGCCGAGACGGGTGGTTGCTTGAGCCCAGAAGTTTAAGACCAGTCTGGGCAACATAATGAGATCTCGTCACTATAAAAAAAATTAGCCGGGCATGGTGGCACACGCCTATAGTCCCAGTTATTTGAGAGTCTGAGACAGAAGATCTCCTGAGCCCAGGAGTTTGAGACTGTAGTGAGCCATAATCATGCCACTGCACTTCAATCTGGGCAACAGAGTGAGACCCCAACTCAATACATATATATAGTCTTCAACAAAGAATAATAAAATTTAGAGAACGACAAGACAAACATAAGCAGTTTCAGGATTCTAAAGGTGGAAAAACTGTGGGAAGGTAGATTTATGGGGAAACTAATAGTTTGTAGATTCCTCTGATGCTATCCCTAGCATGAGGGTCTACAGCTATTTCCAATGATTAACTTTTGTCCTAGATAGAAAGGGAAGAACACCTTTGCAAATTTATATCCCTCTTTTAGGCAACTAGGGGCGGGAAGAGAACTATTCTGCATCACTTCTTTAATTGCCTTTAGCTCAAAAATATTTATGTCAGAGATTTTGGGGTGATATATACTGGTTCCCTTTGGTATAGTAGGCTTTATCTCCCTCTATGCTTGGCAGTATGATCTGGGGAAGGTCTCTACATCATTATATGACTTGTGGTCTTTTGTTGTAAAAGAAGATTCGACCAGATAAACTTAAAAATATGTTCCAGCTTTGGACTTAGATTCTGTTCTGAGCCAAATGTTTTAGAAATGGAAAGGACTTTCAGGAAATAATTCTGTTGTCTTTAAGAGAACTTGTGGAATTATTTTTCAAATGAATATTTTTGTCTCTTATTATGTTATATAAGCATTTGGACTCTAACAGAAAACTTATAAGGTTACGTCGAAATGTTTGAGCCGGGCTCAGTGGCTCAGCCTGTAATCCCGCGCTTTGGGAGGCTGAGGTGAGTGGATTGCCTGAGTTCGCGGGTTCGAGACCCACCTGGGCAACTTGGCGAGACCTCATCTCTACAATAAATCAAAAAATTAGCTGGGCGTGGTAGCGCGCACCTGTGGTTCCAGCTACTTTGAAGGCTGAGTCGGAAGGATCGCCAGAGCCCAGCAGGTCAAGTGAGACTCCAACTCCTCCAGTCTGGGTGACAGAGTGAGACTCCAACTCAAAAAAAAAGAAATGTTTCTGTTTTATAGCCCTATTAAAGACCACTTTCTCACTGACTATCAAGGTATAATCTAAGGTAACCCAAATCCAGATCAGATAATACTGGAAGTCAAATACTGAGAAGCAAAATATGACATAGTAGAAGAACATATACCAGGAGAGAATCGAGTAAATATATATATTTATTTTCCACTTTCTCCTCCAAAATTGCTAACATGGCAAAACCTACAAAGGACTCTCCTGTCCACAAAATCCCCAGAAGTGAAGATGACAGCTATATAATTGTGGAATACAAAAAGTAAATAGACTTTAAATTTTAAATGTTTTAATAGGAGAAAGCTGGATCCCAAACCAACTGGGTAAAGCTGAGAAAGCAGCATCTCCTAGCAGAAAGCAAATTTACTCCCTGGAAAGGATAAAACAGAAGACCTCTGGATTTACAGTTGAGGGCTGGGCACATATTTGGAACAAGGGGATTTAATGACTGTTGAATGTTAAGATCCCCCAGCTTTTTTCCTTGCTCAGCACCCCCATTTCCTATACCCTATAAGCAACTTATACAAAGGGTTTTGGGGACTTTTATCCAGGGCTTAAGGAAAGACTTGAAGATATTACTATCAGGGGCTCTCCCTGCAAAATCAACCAGCCAGATAACCCTATAAGGAAGACCATAGTTTACAAACTTTGCCAATGCCTACTAGAGCTTCCAAGCAGCTTTTTTAAACTCTACTTTTAATTATAATCAGATACCAGCGATCGCCATACATTTGAGGAAATACCTTATCTTGAAGAAACCAAAACTAACAGATGAAATACAGCTTGGAAGAAACAAACTGCAAGGGACAGAAAATGTCAAGACAGAAAATAAAACCCTCAACAGACCTTCTCCATAATAAACATAATTGCATTCATGAAACCAAACAGGGTGTATGAAAGGGAAACATTCATAATAAAAAGAGCAACTCAGAATGAGTTGGAAGGAAAGTTGAGGACATTACTCAGAATGCTGAACAAAAAGATGAAGAGATGGAAGGGATGGGAATATTAGAAGGTCAGTTCAGGAGACCCATTGGTAGGGGTTCTGAGAAGGCAGAACTGAGAAAATGGAAAAAGGCAAGTTCTCAGTAATTTCCAGATTGGAAGGGCCTGCTGAGTACCCAACATGATGGATAAAGACAGGCCTATACCAAAAGACGTCTTTGTAAAACAAAAGAGACTAAAGGAACCTCTATTATGATGATGAATGTACCTTTTCAAAGGCAGCTGCAAAGCAAGCCATTAGAGAAAACACTCCAGACTGGAGCAGGTTAGAAGACTCTGAGAGAGATTTCTGAAAGAAGATAAAACTGATGGAGATCCTAATATGTTTGAATATATTGAGAATAAATACACACAAATGGGGGAACACTTGGAGGTGAATTGTATTTAGAAAAATGAGCAAATGAAAAACTATTTTCATAAGCAAATTTTTAAAAGTCTTTGGAATAAAGTAAGTCATTTAGGGAGAGACACACCTCAACTATGACTATTATTTATGTAATAAAAATGCAGTTTGAATATTACTAAAAAGCAAATCCTGAATATTGATCTGACTAAAATTACAGTATAAATCTGGGGGTCCATGTTTGTGATGAGGATAGGACAGGCATGGTGGAGCATGCGTAATCCTTATCTGTAGTCATCAAAAGAGTTGCCCCCAAGGAGCAGAAAGTGGGATGAGGATGACAGGAACATGCTGTTGTTTATAATAAGTCTTACAGAACGATTTTTCTTTTTGATACATGAATATATAAGTTTAGTAATAATCACTTAAGAAAAGAAAGGACAAAAGAGCATGGGTTTTAAAACCAGATAGACTTGATTTTAACTTCCATTTCCACCAGCCTTCTGAGCCTCAGTTTGCTCATGTGTAAAAGTAAGAATAATAATGCTTATTTATCATGGTAGTTGTGAAAATTAGGGGCATCATATGCATATGTAAGGCATAGTACTTGTCACCTAGTTGGTGCTCAAATATTTTTTAATTAAATAAACATACAGATGAACAAACAATGTACAAATAAACCTCTGAGTACAGGGTTAGAATACATAATGTATGGTCAGTAAATGCAAGCTGTTGTTATATCAAAGTACTTCCTTGATTTATATAATGAAAGAGTAAGTACTAAGAAGAGGCAGTAAAGAATAGTAGATGTGGTTCTCAACTCTGTCATTCACTGGCTGTGTAACCTTGGGAAAGTCATCTAATGTTTAAATCTCTATTTTTTAATGTGGAAAATATTTATAGTAATTTGTTAAAAGCAAAGTTGTTATAATTAAATAAGATAATACTGTATAAGCACTCAGCACTTAGCACTATGCCTGGAACAAGATAAGAGGTCAAATAAGTAGTGGCTGTTGTAAGTAATAGTATTGATAACTCATGAATATAAATTAATGTCATTAAACCTATTATTATGTAACGATGAGAAGAAAGATTGAAATTATGTCTGCATCGTGGTAGCAGTAATGTAAAAATTTGGCATGCTTATGGATGAAGACTAGAAGACAATTACGAAAGCATATAAACTAACATTTTTTAGAGTGGGAGGATTATTTGCAATTTCTTTAAAAATCATTCTTTGTTTTTAAATTGTGTATATACTAAATCCGAGCTAGATGGAGGACAAGAATGGAAAGATACCAGTTTAGAGATGAGAAAACCTGAGTTGGAATCCTAGTTCCACTGTTTTATACCTGCTTTATTTTGGGAAATTATTTAACTTCTCTGGATCTTATTATTTGTATATTCATGAAGAAACTCTGCCTTCCAGGTGAAGTTTAAACACGAAATTGAAGATTAAATGCATTTCATTTAAATGTGAAAATTAAATAAGCTAATATACATGAAAAGTTTATGAAACTTAAAGCGATATACAGATATTATCACTGGGACATGCTGATTTCCACTTTTACCTTTATTTTTTTAAACAGACCTCAGAGAGCTAAGATGAGATTCTGGGCCAAAGGCAAACAAGGGGAGAAGAAGATTACCAGAGTGAAACCTGCCATCCAGTCAGAAGTTTCAGCATTCTTTGCAGGCTCAGATGTGATTCCAGCTCATCAGTTTCCAGATGGTAAGATGGTAAAAATGGCCAAAGGGTAGAGCTTGTCTTCATATTTTGTGTTTACTCTTTCTGAATGCTTGCTATTCTTAATGGCAGTCCTGTTGGTTAGATATTCTGAGATAGGACCAGAATTGCAAAATCCTTCCTTTAACTAAAAGGCAAAGTTATATTGTGCCTATAATCAAAGTTCCAGAAAAGGTGTCACAAAACAATGACACAACAACTACCTCAAAAATAATTATGAATCTGGCTGGGTGCAGTGGCTCACGCCTGTAATATCGGCACTTTGGGAGACTGCGGTAAGAAGATTGCTTGAGCTCAAGAGTGCAAGTCCAGGCTATGCAGCATAGCAAGACCTCACCTCTACAAAAAAAATTTTAAAAATTAGCCAAGCTTGGTGCACGCCTATAGTCCCAGCTACTCAGGAGTCTGAGGCGGAAGGATCACTTGAACTCAGGAGGTTGTGGTAAGCTGTAATTGTGCCAGTACACTCCAGCCTGGGTGACAGTGATCCCTTGTCTCCAAAAAAGAAAAAAGATTATGAATCTTAGGTTAACCTTAGTTTTCTAACCTATAAAAATGTAGCCATCATTTAATAACTATGTATTATCGTAATAATAACAGCAGCTAATATTTGAGTGCTTAATACACAAAAGGCACTATGATAAGTATGTTATATTTATTAACTCAGTTGGTCCTCATAGCAATTTTTTGAGAGTTGGTTTGATTATTTTTTCCAATTTATAGGTGAGAAAACTCAGGAACAGAGAAGTTATTTATGTATCCATATTATGGCAACTAGAAAAGCTGAGATCTGGATCCAGGCAATCCAGCTCTAGAGTCCACATTCTTAACCACCGTGTTGTATATTAAGTACCTGCTATTCATCAGCACCTAGCAGATGCCTGGTACTTTATGATATAGCTTTTAGTACTTTTTTTTTTTTTAAAAGAAATAAAGCCTCACTCTGTTGCCTAGCCTGGAGTGCAGTAGGGTGATCATAGCTTAATGTAACTTCAAACTTCTGGGCTCAAGCAATCCTCCCTTCTCAGCCTTCTCAGTAGCTGGGACTATAGATGTGTGCCACTATGCCTGCCTAATTTTTTATAGAGATGGAGTTTCGCCATGTTGCCAAAGCTGGTCTAGAACTCCTGGCCTCAAGTGATCCTCCTGCCTTGGCCTTCCAAAGCACTAGAATTACAAGCACCAAGCCTGTCCTCTAGCTCTTAACTTTTTGGGCATGTACATACAGTTGAAATTACCCAACAGTTCATCTGTTGAGAAAACTGACTTTTCTAAATGCTAAAATTATTTACTCTTCAAGAATTCTAGTAATCCCAATATTAACCCTTTGCACTTGGAAACATCTTGCGAATCACCTGCCAGCAACTCAACCACACTTTTTTTACAAAATAGTAAAAACCAAATCACTTCATATTAAATAGTATAGAGTTGGAATCAATTATCTTATTGTAATGTTATTTGGCTTATAATGAAATTTTGGACATTGAGAAACTTATTTATGAAAAAAACAAAATTTTATATCTTTTTCTAGTGTGTGGTAACATGTGAAACAGTCACCAGCATGCGTTGTAGGTTCATTGATACATGTTGTGCAATGGTAATTTGTTGGACATCTTCCAACTGGTATTTTTCTATTTGAGCAGACAATGCAGTCTTGTTTTCCTACCATACTAATAATATGTAATTTATTGTCCAGTCTGTTGCTCAAAGACGATGTGGAAGGATGCACTCGTGATTCCTGAGAACTACTTGTCAACTGATCAATCATATCATCTCGTTATTTGCTTTTTCGTGCAGTTTGAATGGAAAACCTCAAAGAAACATACATTTTTTAAAAATTTGAGCTTGCATAACTTTGTCCTATATAATCACCAGCAGTCTCTTTATGTCCCCTGAAGGGGGATATCCAAATGATTTGCTAGATTTACTATGTCACTTCAGAGGGGATATCCGAGTGCAAAAAGTTGAAAGATTACTCTCTTCTTCCTAAGCCTTTTTCTCAGGCATGCCTGAAAGTTTTTAGCTACTTTGTAAAGATGTCAACAGGGATGTACATCAGAGATGGGTTTATGGTAATGTATGAAATATGGTTTTATGACTGGGTTTATGGTAGTGGGTGAAATATCAGCATTGACTAAACTAGAAAGAGATCCTAGGAAGAAAGCTGTTATCTTTTAACAGATACAGACCCAGTTAATAATTAGGCACAATCTTCTCATATCTAGGGTAAGATAGAGGGTCAAGGAAGAAAGTTGATTAACTTCACATAGGAATGGATGAGCTGGAGCTCTATTTGTTAGAAGAAAGCATAGTGAAGATGTAGTTAGAACCCTGTTTTCCTGTCATATGGCTTTGCTCCTATCTGTTGACAAATGGATATGATAAAACTAGTAATAAGTCAAGTTACATGCTACAGTTTCAGATTGGAAAACTTGGAATTGTGTTACTAAGGTGATCAATTTATCTTGTCTAGTTGACAGTAATTATTCTAAATTTTTAATTTTCCACAATAATATTCTTTCCTGCTAATTCCTGAGTAAGAAGTATAAAGCTCATTATTTGAAAATTTGTATTCTAATTAGACTTCATGTATTTACTTCATAAGAACACATGTAAAAGTGAGGATTATGGCTTTTCAATTTATATCTGGTTTAAAATTTATTAAGGTAGCTTTTGTTTTTAATTCTAAAATGGAATTACAGACTATTTCTTTAGTAACCATTATTTATTATAAGAAAGATACTGGCTTTGCTAAATGAAATAATTAGATACTTGTATATTTATATATATATATAAGTTATATAACAGAATTAAAATCAGTTGATGCCAGTTTGAATATAATTGTGTCCTGTATCTTTATATCCTTTATCCTGGTGTCATGGGTGAGATTGAGTTTATCTCAATTCCTGCCTAAGGTGGTATTTAGCATGTAGATAGCTACTTTTTATTATCAAAGTTAAAAAGATAAAATTCGGATTTACCATTGAACAGAGGGTAACGAGTATACTTGGGGAAACAGCACATGTGAAAAGAAAAGAGATCAACATTCTTGTCAAACTCCATATAGGGCTTGGCAAATCCAGTCTAGTTCTAGATTGTAATGGACTATGTTGAATCTTATTTCTCATATGAACAATTGCAGAGAAAAAATTTTCTGCTTCTCAATATTATGTACAAGGCCAATTTATTCTAGGAATTCTATGAGAAATTCAGACAGACATTTGGGAAATGTATGAGAAAATCCCGAACACTAAAGAGACCCAGGCAGAAGTAAGTCAGTTGAGTTACCTGGCTCCCTAACAGGTTGCCAGACCATCACCAGATACTATCACTTGAGAATAAAGAAATAACAATAGTTACCAAACTCTACTGTTTTATTGCACTTAAATATAGCTGGATGTTTTCTCAGAAATGTAGCAGTGTTATGACTGGGTTAATAGCATTTAACGTGGTACCATGGTCATACCCTCTTTTCCTTGGGACTGAGGTCTTTGGGATACAGATTGATGTTCTACAAGGTATTTCCATTCAGATTTTCAGTATGAGACCGTAGCTTCTTGGGAGACATGATAGCATTTCCCTTTAAAAAGTGGTAATTCTTAAGTATGTTTTCTGTACAAATTTGCAATCCGGACTTATTGCCTACCTGCCCAACCTCAAACATTAGTGTTACTTTGTTTTTCATATATTTGCATATGTTTCCTTCCATGACTTACGTAAGAAACTTTAAAAAAAGGATGTGGGCCAGGCACAGTGGCTCACACCTGCAATCCCAGCACTTTGGGAGGCTGAAAGGAGAGGATCACTTGAGCCCAAGAGACCAGCCTGGGCAACATAGTGAGACTTTGTGTCTCCAAAAGAAATTTAAAAATTAGCCGTCTGCAGTGGCGCATGCCTGTAGCCCCAGCTACTTGTTAGAAGGATCACCTGAGCCCTGGAAGCTGAGGCTGTGGTGAGCCATCATCATGTCACTGCATTCTAGCCTGGGTGGTGATAAAGTGAGACCCTCAACTAAAAAAAAGAAGCAGGATATGGAGATTATCAATATTTATTCAAAATGTGTCTATTTATGTACCCTGTCTTGAACTGTAGAATTAGCTCAGCATCACCCAACACCACCTTTGAGCCCAGAACTGCCTGGGAGTTGCCGGAAGGAGTTCAAAGAGAACAAAGAGCCTTCTCCAAAGGCCAAGCGCAAGCGAAGTGTGAAGATCAGCAGTGTGGCCTTGGATTCTATGCATTGGCAAAATGACTCTGTCCAAATCATAGAAAGTGCCAGTGATTTAAAAAGCATGGATGAATTTCTTTTGAAAAAGGTATACTTTGTTTGCTGAGTTAGGCCTCTGAGCAGCTTTGGCTGTGGAATGCTTCTATACATGAGGATATGCCCTCTAGAGATCAAGGTTACATATGTTTCAACTTAGGTGGTATATTCTTTTCCTGAAAGGTGCAAGAAGTAGTGTATGCACTACCCAGAATTTTAAGTTTTAGGCTTTACTGTTTTGCTATACTTGTTACATTTCATATGCTAGGTACAGCTTGTTACACATTGGAGTTGTTTTCCTTGTAACAGAACTATAGAATCATACAATGTGAGAAGGGGCCTTAGGAGTTACCTATTAGTAATACTTGTTTGAGGATCTGTTCATTCTTTTTCCTGGGTCTCATAGTAGCCTGTGGCTTTCACTTTAAGGACAGTCACTGTTGAAGAGACAATACATGTCTACTGTTGTATTGGCCTCTTTTGAGTTAGTTGATTGTATATAAAAACTCTTTCTGTTGTTCTCAGATGAATGACTTAGATAATGAAGACAGTAAGAAGGATACATTAGTGGATGTTGTATTTAAAAAAGCCTTGAAAGAATTTCGTCAGAATATCTTCAGCTTTTATTCATCTGCATTGGCGGTAAGTAGAAATATGTATGCAACAGTGCTATAGAAGATATTACAGAGGCTATGTTTAACAAGAGATTTCTCTAGTTCCTTGTTTTCGTTTTAGGGATAGGTAAGAAAAAGTATACTGAATGATTTTAGGTTAGTAGCTTTTTTGACTTTCCTTGAGTGGTGTTTTCTCCATGGGGTATTTTTTTCATCTTAAGATATTGACTTTGCATTTGTATACCTAATCCCTGAATTGTACTCCACATATTTAAAATAAAATTTTTTTTAAAAAGGGTGGGCCATTGCCTTACTAGACTCTCGTGTGGCCATGTGCTCATTGAGCTATGGCTGTCGCCATGTTTCTTGGCTTTGGCCCCCTTCCCTACCCTGGGGAGGTGAATCTCCTCTTTCTCTCTCTCTCTCTCTCTCTCTCTCTCTCTCTCTCTCTCTCTCTAATTTATTTTCTAAATAAACTGTATTTTCTAATCTAAAAAAAAAAAGATACTAACTTCGGCTATCTTGGGTATGATTCCATTTTATCCAGTGGCTTTCTAGTATTTGAACTTTTCACAATCCTTTTAGCTCAATTGCTAAGCTCTAACTTCTGATTCACCTATGTGTGAAATGGACTTAGTGCATTTTTTTCCCAGTGGAATTGGGGCAGTTTATGGTTACTGATTTCTATATATCGATTTATGTCACCTTGAAATTTACCTTATGCCATACTTTCACATGATATTGGTCATATTTTAGAAGATTTATTTTTGGTGCTAAAGTATATAATAATTATTAATAAAGAAGCATTAATATTTATGAACTGTCATATTTTATAAAAATAATTCATATTTTATTGGATTTTCTTTAATATATTCTTTACTATGAAAAGAAGAATCAGGAAAACTTTTTCATGTATATTCTACTTTTATATTTTTTTCGGCATAAGTTTTCTTGCTGTTTAAAAACAGAAACCATGCAGTCTGAGACAGTAGGAATCTTAAAGCTATAATAAAGAAGTAATCAGCCTATAACAAATTACTAGGTTTGAGGAGGGATAAAGTTGTCTACATTTTTCCAGTCCTACCCAGCTTTTTAACACTTTCACCTCTTTCCCTGCTTCATACCTATATTTCCTAGTTTGGGACTCATGGGTGTTGGATGACCCAATGCACTTTGAATTATACAGGAAAAGTCAACATTATGAAACAGAACTTAATAGTGGTTTTCTAACCCTGGATCAAAAAAACTCAACCTCTAAATCTGAAGAGGTGAAAGAGAAATAAACTCTAAATGTGTATTATACTTTTTGATCACTTAAAAGCTCTTTTTTTAAAAGTAAAGAATCTAGATTTCAGTTAAATAAAAGGAATTCCATTTCTATTCCTTTGCAGTGATATATGATTTTACTCAGGGTTTGTTACTCTTTGGAAAAATAAAATAAAAAAGGTTAACTAATATATCATTAGACAAAGATCCAGGTATTCATTCTCTCCATTTTAGAGTAGAACTATCTAAACAAGATTCATTTCTAGGGAGGTAAGTAATTAAGAGGGTTACTTATCATCTTTATAGCATAAAATTTAAAAAACAGACTTAAGGGAGAAACTTTCAGGATTTCTTCAAATTATTATTTGGTTTAAACTGTTAGGTCTTTTACTAAAACTTAGCAGGTTTTATTCTGCATCTAGTTCATACTAGAATGGTAGTCACCACGTAACCTCCTGGGCATGATCATCACAAAGAGTATCAGGATCCTAATCTGTATCTAAATACTATCCAGTACATGTTTAATCATTCTACTATATTTAAAGAATTTAATCAGAAAATCTTACATTTTTTTTCTCTTATTGCTTGTTAGATGGATGATGGGAAAAGCATACGGTATAAAGACCTCAATGCACTATTTGAACAGATTTTGGAAAAGACCATGAGACTTGAGCAGCGTGATTGGCATGAATCTCCCGTGAGAGTTTGGGTCAATACTTTTAAAGTATTTTTAGATGAATACATGAATGAATTTAAGACTTCAGAATGCACAGCCACAAAGGTAAATGTGATATATTTTTATTTCTAAGAGGATTTAATTGTTAATTATTTTTAAGAGTTTATTTGGGCTTTAGATCCTCCAAACTCCATTCAGACTTACAGTTCATCAGGCCGTATTTCCTAAATTCTCTGCAACAGGGCAACCCCTTCAGTTCCCTTCCCACTGTGGGAGCTTTTTGTCCTCTCAATAAATCTTGCTTTCTAAAAAAAAAAAAAAATTCTCTGCAATAAGTACAGTCTTCACTGAGTTAAACATAATGTTGTGCCCTCAAGATATACTCTTCCTGACTCTTCAGGATTAGGAAAAAAATAAAAATAAAAAAAGAGATCATACTCTTAGTTTTAAAATAGAGATCAGTACCTGAATTTTCTTTTGAAAACTAATGATTAGGCCGGGTGCAGTGGGTCAAGTCTATAATCCCAGCACTTTGGGAGGCCGAGGGGAGAGGATTGCCTGATCTCAGGGGTTTGATACCAGCCTGGGCAACTTGATGAGACCTCATCTCTACAATAAATTAAAAAATAAGCTGGGCATACTAGTATACGCCTGTAGTTCCAGCTACTTGGAAGGCTGAGATGGAAGGATCCCCTGAGCCCAGCAGGTCGAGGCTGCAGTGGCCATGAGTGTGCTGCTGCACTCCAACCTGGGCAACAGAGTGAGACTCCGACTCAAAAAAAAAAAAGGAAAAGAAAAAGAATGATTAAAGATGTGATTCATTGTATCAACTAGTGACCTTTACACAAGGACTCACAGATCATATTTCCTCTTGAATTAGGTTTTACGAAAATGTGTGTTTCAGAAATCTGTATAATAGCCTTTATTTTTTTAGTGCCTTTCATTTTGCAAGAATTGTATTAGGTATTAGGTATTTTACTTAATTCTTGCTTCAGCCCTATTAAATAAATATTATGAAATCCATATTACAGAAAAGATAGCCAGCTTAGACAAAATTTTCAATGTATTTCTCATCAGTAACCCAGATGAAATAACTAGGTACCTCTTCAGATCAGGAATACCATCAATACTTTGTATTGATTTTGTTCCATTTTATTTTTAGTTATTCTAGTTTATATGTATTTAAATTTGCAAATCCTCTTAAATCATTTTTGAAGTAGTCAGACATAAACAAGTCCTTGAAAGTCTTTCTGTTCTAAATACAAGCCAAGGTCCTAATTTTATGCTGAGGAAGATTCTTAGTAGTCTTATACTGCCTTTGTTTATAAGTTTAAATTACTAGGTTTAAATTGTTCTATATTATGGTTATCAGGAAATTTCGTATGTAAAAAGGCTTTTCTATGTCCCAAATGATATCTTTTTATATTTAGCTCTGTGATAACTTTTTAGAGCCAAAATATAGGAAATAAAATGTTTAAAACAAATAATTATTTAAATAATGGTTAAAATAAAATAATCATTCAAATTAATATGGTGTAGCTTCTGGGCAAAATTGAGGTTTAAAAAGAGAATGATCTCTAAAGTGTCTCTCCATTCTATTACTTTCATTATGTTTTATCAAACTTAAATATTTTTCTCACATTTGCTGATTGGCACTGCAGAGTTGCTCTTGAATAAAGAGCTGCTTATTCTGTTACCTGTTGAGCAAATATCTCAACATTTGCAAAGGAGAAAGAAAGTACGTTAATCCTTATTATCACAGTTTCTATATTTCTCTCTACTCCCTACCAGGTGCCAAAAACAGAAAGAAAGAAAAGAAGGAAAAAAGAAACTGATTTGGTAAGTTATAATCTATTTTTTATGTTAGAAAAAAGAAATTTTCAGATCGGTGGTCTGAAATATTCCATACAGTATGTATTTATGTGGATATATTTAAGGAATAAGTTTATCAGGTATCTAGGCAGTAATCATTTATATATCTTTATAAAAATGTAGAATGACATGTGCCTTGAATTCAGTGACAGGACTTGTTATCAAAGGTGTCTTCCTAAAATGGCAGAAAAGTGAAATTATTTACTCATGAAAGCTACAAAAAATGATTTATTTTCAAAACTAGGATGGGGAGGGAGCCCTTTAGGAGTTTTTTTGTCCTTTCTACAGAAAATGAGATTTAGGATTTTATAAATAAATATAAGTACTTTCCACTCAAAACATATTTCCAAAAGCATTTGAGCAAGTTTTTACCATTGTTCATGTTTTCATCTATTGTATTATATATCACTGTTGCGTGATTTATGATTATTTCTGTAATTACAAGGATGAAATTAAGCCCTCTGCATACTGCCGGAGATGAAGGGGAGCACACACTAACAATAAGGGTACCTGATCTCAAACCAGGCGAAGTGGGAACCAAAGGGAGGCTCAAACTTTACCTGTACGATGACCACTTGTATACCTAATCTGAATTGTACCCCACATCTTTAAAATAAAACCAAAATTTCTAAAAAAGAAATGCATAATCTTATTAGTAGAGGCAGAAATTTTTAAAAATTATTACTGTCAGATATGATAAATATTATAGTGGTTACAGTACAAAGTGCTGTTGAAGTATAGAGAGAGGAAATGAAGGAATGCTTTATAGAAGAAAAAATATTTTTGCTAATTCTTGGCAAGCGAGTAGTGGTTTAGACAGGCAGTATCTGGCCAGTGGAAAAAGTATATACACATGTGTTTGTTGAGCTAGTAGCTTTGATTGACTCCAGTGTTGTGTGTTATATAGGAGTGGCTGGGAAAGAAGGTAGGGGTCTGATCAAGACTCTATCTTCAAAAAATCTCTTACATTTCATATCACCTCCACTGCCATCATGATAGTCCAAGGCACTGTATATAGTCTCATACTGGTCTGCCTTCTTACACCCTTCTCCTTTATAATTCTCTACATAATAGCTATAGTGACTCTTTAAAACAAAAATCTAAGCCAGGCTCGGTGGCTCAGCCTGTAATCCCGTGCTTTGGGAGGCTAAGGTGAGTGGATTGCCTGAGCCCGCGGGTTCGAGACCTGCTTGGGCAACTTGGAGAGACCTCGTCTCTACAATAAATCAAAAAATTAGCCAGGCGTGGTAGCGCGCACCTGTAATTCCAGCTACTTGGAAGGCTGAGGCGGAAGGATCGCCGGAGCCCACCAGGTCGCGGCTGTGGTGGCCGGGAACGGCCACTGCATTCCAGTCTGGGTGACAGCGTGAGACTCCAACTCAAAAAAAAAAAAAGAAAAAAATTTAAAAACAAAAATCTGATAATATCCTTCCTCTGCTCAGAACTTTTTAGGGATTTTCAGTGTTTCTCAGAATAAAACCTAAGGTTCTTATCATTCCTACAGGACTTGACAAGATCTTGAATGTGACTGCCTCTCTGAGATTCATTTCCTCCCACTCTCCCTCTCCCCCTTGTTCCCTCTGTTTCAGCTTCATTTGCTGCCACCACTTGCAGTTTCCCTTCTTCCTCCTATCTTCTTTACTTTGCCCTGAAAATGTTGAGCTTTAGGGCTTGCAAAACCTGGATTTACCCCAGCCAATAGCAAATTCTAATTCTAGGATATTTATGGTCTACCTTACTAATAGATCCGGGTTATAAATCATCCCTCCTCACTTGTAACCAAAATTCTGAGATCTTTTAGATCCTTGCTTGTAGCTTTTCCACTATCTGTGTTGAAAGTGTGATCTGACTCTTTTTATAGATTATCTGCCTGTTGAAAAGTTTCTGCCGTTTCACAGTCACAGAATCCTGAAAGTAGTATGCCTAATCCTTTAGCATGGTTTACTTTTGTTCTCCAAGTAGGATTTTCTAGTTGTAAAACCTTGGACAACTTAATCCCTGAGTCTCAATGTCCTCATCTATAAGACAGGAATAATGCCACCTACTGCTAAGGACTTTTTTGAAATTAAATAAGATTTCATTCAAAAGCAAGGGGAGGGAAGGCAGAGGGTCTGTTATTAACAGGTATGTTTAGGCACTTTCAGCACTTTAAGTCTTATAAACATAGTTCATGTCAATAAGGAAAAGAACAACACTTCAAAATGAAAATGAGCAAAAAACAGGAATAGACAATTTATTCAACAATTGTTTTTATTCAACAACTATTTTATTACATTTCAGGGACTATAAGAAGTTCAGTTCAAAGAAAGAAATGTTAAAAACACAAATAAATGTTTATCTTGTTAGCAGCCAAGTTAAAATGAAATAATAGTGACTTTTCCACTTTGTCTATCCATGGACAAAGCTCAAAATAAATTAGTTACCTGTAGTTTGGAAGGCTAAGTAAAGACAGATTTTTCAATACTACAAATGGGGTGTAATTTGCATAACCTTCTTGAAAATGTACTTTAGCAATGATATATCAAACACCTTTAAAATGTTAAAGGAAAAAAAAATCACTTTGACTTAGCAATACTATGTCTAGGAATTTATCCAGTAGGCTTATCAATCACATTTTTTCACACTGACTTGTACAAGACTCTTTACTGAAGAAGAGATAAATTTCTATTTCTATTCTCTTTGTAATAGAGAAAGACGGAAAACAACCTAAAAAGATAGGGAAGTGGTTAAATAAGTTAGATACATCTATATAATAAGATGGTTCTTAACACTAAAGGAAAAGAAGACATTTGCCAAGATGTTTTGTTAAGTAAAAAGAGTAAGGAGCAAAATACTGTATAGAAAGCTACTATTTGTATTAAAAAAGAAAAAAAAGAACCTTTAAAATATCTTTACATCTGTACTCTTATATACGTAAACACACATAAAAGATATGGGAGTATTCACAAGTAACTGACAGCAGTGATTATTTCTATAAAATGGAACTAGATGGTTGGGGTCCAAAGCTAAGAGAAAGACTTATTTTTCATTGCTTCCATTTACAAATTTCCGTTTACTTTTGATGAGGTACGTACAGTATATCCATTCAGAATAAAGTAATTTTAAATTGATATATGCTATTTTACATATTTATGGAGTACATGTATTTGTTGCATGCATAGAATGTGTAATGATCAAGTCTAGGTATTTGGGATGTCCATCACCTTGAGTATTTATCGTTTCTATGTGTTGGGAACATTTCAAGTCTTCTCTTCTAGCTACAGAATAAAGTGGTTTTTAATTAAAATTTTAATGAAATTAACTTTAATATGAGAGCAGTAGAAGAAAATAATATTTGTATGATTTGCAATTAGAAGGCTATCTATGAGATGAGATGCTAACGTCTGGGAATTTTTGAGATGTTGTAGAGCAAGGCCATATGAGACCAGGGTGGATGAACCACGAGTTGATTTTTTTCTTTTCTTTCCTCCTTCTCTTGAAAATTTTTTTTTAGTTAGTTGATTACTTAATTTATTCAGGAAAATAATACCAATACTCTTCTGCCATGTAGTTGGGATTAATGGCATTCTTGGTCTAGTTCTGTTTTGTCAGCAGCATCTTTTAAAATTTTTAGCTATTTTGTTTTCGGTTAAGAAGGTTATCTGAATTGTACCCCACATCTTTAAAATTAAAAAAAAGAAAGTCATATAACCATGATAATTTAAAATAATATTCATTATAAAGTAGCCTCTTTCCCAACCCTTCTTCCCAGAGATAACATCATTGTTACCAGTTTTTTTTGTGATGTTCCAGAAATGCCATGAGCCTATAAAAGTGTGTGTAGATATATAATCCTCCTCTTTTTTCCGGGTATTCTAAATGGAATTATTTTGTTACTGTTTATAAGTTGGTTTATTTATCACAGAAATATTAATTCCTCCATCTTTTTCTTTATGCTACTGGGTTTTTCTTTCTTAGACAAATTATTATATAACTATTCCTTTTTTTTTTTTTAACTTTTTTCATACTTTTTCCTAACATTTATTATTTCATCTTTTTCCTACAAAAATCTTTAATCATTCTGGAATTTATTTTAGTCTCAAGAGTAAGTTCGGGACCAAGGCATCAAGGGTTATGATAAGGGGTTATGTTATTTTTCTTTAATAGCATATCAATTAGCTGAACACTGTTGAGTGATCTACTTCTTTTTCACTAGTTTGAAATACCATTTTTTATAAGATGACTGAACTTCCATATCCATGAGTTCTGCATGTGTGAATTTAATGAACCACAGATTGTAACTATTTGGAAAAAAAAATCCATTAAGGTTTAAAAAGCAAGCTTGAATTGTTGTTCATTGAGTGAACCTATGCAGAAGAAGTGATTTGTAGGCCTTGTATTTAGTATTATGAGTAATTTGGATATTATTGTAAGTAAATAGAATGTGTGAATATGCATAAGTTATGTGCATTTGCCATGTCATTTTATATAAGGGGCTTCAGCATCTACAGATCTTGGTATCCACAAGGGATCCTGGAAGTAATCTCCGTGCATACAGAGGGACGATTGACTATATTTGGATTTGATTCCAATTCCAAATGTATTTGTATTTAATTTTGTAATATTTGTTTTCATTCATTGATCTGTTTATTCTTATGTCAGTACCAAATCTCTTAAATTGCTTTTTATTTTATCAAATATATGTACATGTGTACCGCTATACACACAATTCCAAAATGTCTTAAAAGCTATTTTCACATATTCCCTAGCTTAAACAGGAATAATTACCACTCCCTAAACATACATTCTTTTTTTATATCTTTGTTTAATTCTGTGTCTTCATCTCAAACATTCATTCCGTCTTCTGTGACATCTTTTTCCTGCAGAAACATTTAATTACTCCTTTCTTTGTGTACTTCCTTTGTACTTTGGAACTTTTACCACCTGCTGTTCCCAATACATGCTTTCAAAATCACTGCTTTGGGTCTCAGTATCTTCTTGATTTTCGTGTTAGCCAGCAGGGACAGGGAAAAGGCAAGAGAGCCCAAAACTTCAGGCATGATTTGGAAGTAGCTCTCACCTCTTGTGTTCACATTTCGTTGTCCAGAACTACTCATGTGGCCATTTATAGATACAGAAGAAGCAGGGGAATAAAGTTTAGATAGGCAGTCATGTGCCCACGTAGAGTTTGGGAATTCTATGTTAGAGGAAGAAATAATATACATTAGTAGGCAGCTAGCATTCTTTTCCACAACCAGGTGCTTATGCCAATTCCTGACACAAATACTTAATTGACTAAATGATTAGAAAGGGCTTCATGGGCTGGACGAGGTGGCTCAAGCCTGTAATTCCAACACTTTGGGAGACCAAGGTGAGGGGATTGCCTGAGCCCATGGGCAACTTGGTGAGACCTCATTGCTACAATAAACCAAAAAAAAAAAAAAAAAAAAAATTAGCCTGGTGAGACTTGTGTCAGACTTATGGCATACTGAACTGCCACGTAATAAATGGGTGTTGTTTTAAGCCACTAAGTTTATGGTAATTTGTTGCAGCAGCAGTGGGAACCTAACACAATAGCTGTACATAGAAATCTTTTTCACAACTGGCTAAC
>CAUYQG010287990.1:0-19586 GCA_963574415.1 Tarsius wallacei | reverse complement strand
ATCTCTGGTGAGATGTGGAAAGTTTTCTTGGATTACCTCCTGAAATACTTGCTCCAAAGTGTTCTCCATTTCCCTTTCTTCTTCTGGGATACCAATCAGGCATAGGTTCAGCTTCTTGATATAATCGCACATCTTTGTTCTTGCTTTCTGAGCCTTCTTTCTATGTTTTCTACAGATCAGTTTAATTCCATGTTTTGGTCTTCAAGTTCTGAAATTCTCTCTTTAGCTAGATTAATTCTGCTTTCCACGCTTGTCATCTTGTTATTTATTTCCTGGATGAAATTTTTTATTGCCTAAATATCTGTTACAAGTTCTTTCAGTGTTGCATCTTTTCTTTCTTGAGTCTTATTCACTGTTTCCATCCATTCTCTAATCCCTGTCATAATCTGGGGCCAGTTGTTGGTGACTTCCATTGTTTGGGCACCAAGCTCTGATTTTTCAGGAGTTTTTTCTTTGTTACACTTGAAATTGCCTGTGTTCTTCCTTTGTTTTTTCCTCATTTGTGACAGATCTCTTGTTTTTCTCTTTAGTTCTTTTTTTAGTGTCAATGGGAGAGGCTTTCCCTTCTGATGTTTGCCCTTTATTCTTCCATGATCCATGCTCTGGATTTGTTCTGTTTTGAAATAGGATGGCAGGTGGGTAACTTTGCTGTCTCTTGTAGTTTTTGAAAGTCAAATAAAAGAGGGGATGTGGCTCTGGGATTCAGAAACTACTTGCAAGTTGCAAAGTTCACTGATTGTGGAATTTGTTCCCTGAGACCCACTCTGTATGATGATGCAAAGCAGAAACCAATGCCAAAAACAATTGAACACTCACACACAGACATACACAAAACAAACTGGAATAACAACAAAGTGAAACAAAACAAAGAACAACAACAGAAAACCAAGAAAACTGAACACACAGACACACAGCTAGCACAAAGTGAATGGAGAAGAAAAACCGAAAGACTGGAGGGAAAAAAGGAATTCAGATTGAACCCTCCCACATATATTGACACACACCTTAAACTGTAAAAAATAAAAATAAAACAGAAGAACAAAAGAGCAAAAACAAACCAACAACAACAAAATTGAAAGATGAGCACTCAATCATTCACATACACACATAAACAGAAAGCAACAAACAAAAGAAGAAAGAAACAGAAAAAGAAAAGAAGAAAAAATATTGAGGGGATGCAGATCAAACCCTCACATACACATTCATGCACAGAAGAAATATATTTTAAAAATAGATGAACTAACAAACAAGCAGGCAAAAAATTTAAAATTTTTTTTAAAAATTAAATTTTAAAAAACCTGTCCTCTTGTGGCAGACTGTGTAATTGTTCCTCTAATCTTGTCTCTCCTGCAGCGCTTGCACCTCTTTTCACTCTCTCCCCAGTGTCCGGAGCCGGGAAGGAGGAGGGGCAGTGGAGGTGGGTGGGGCTGCAGTCCTCCCCTCCCACTGTAGGATGGCCAGGGAGATCGCCTCCAGTGAGGAGGTGCAGGATTGTCTCTTCCCCTGGTATCTACTCGCAGGGGGTGCCCCAGGCAGGCCTGTCCGGGAATGGAGTTCTCCTATTGTGACTGACGTCCAGGCTCCTCCTGTTTGTCACTCTCAGTCACGGCCCAGTTGTGTGGATCTGACATTAGGAGGATTGCTGGGGAGGAGGGGGTTTGGGTCAGCCCTGACTCACCACTGATCTCTTTGGAGTCCTTCCTCGACCTTTTCTGGCCGCACCCTTTGTCCTGCGGCTGGATCTGGGTAGGGGGTGGGGCACCTGGGATTCAGCACACGTCAGGTTCCTCCAAAGTTTGTGCTTCCAAGACATTCCCTCCAGGTCACAATCAACCCCTGAGTAGTTGATCCACTGGTCACAGAGATCGGGTCTGTTGCTCTGTGGTGAGCAAGTTGGAGCACTTTCTCCCCCACCTTCAAGATGGTGGCAGGATGCCCCCTTGTCCTCTTCCGTGGGACTCTACCTCTGGGCTCCCTGCACAGCCCCTGCTGCCAGTGCCCGGCCAGGCACTGAAGTGGTGAGGCAAAACCTGGAGCTGGCAGTCTCTCTTGCTGCAGTGGTGAGGCAGAGCCTGGGGTGATGGTCTCTCTTCACAGGAAAACTTTTTGTCCATTAAAAAAAAATGGCGCTCGGCTTCTGCAACCTGGGAAGAGCCAGGGACCAAGCAGACAAGCTGCAGCACCAGCTGTTGTACCAGGAGGGCCCTGGCCGCTGGCTCATGAGCCCCCACTTAGTCAGTCTCTCCCAGCATTTTCTTTCCAGGAAGGGTTTTGTTGATTTTTTTTTTAAAAAGGCACTTGGCTTCTGCATCCCGGGAATTGCTAGGATCCAAGCCCAGCAGCTGCAGCACCATCCGCTGCACCAGGAGAGCGCTGGCCACTAGCTCCCTAGCCCTCACTCAGTCAGCCACTCACATGCCCACTCACTCACCAGCACGTACACAAAATTCTCCATACACTCACTCACTCACTCACCCCGGGACTCATATAGTCCAACTGGCTCAGCCACCATCTTCCTGATCCCGCCATCCTTTGTTGTCTTTAATTTTCAGAAACGTTTGAAAGCATAGAAAAGAAGAAAATTATATAAATCCATAGTGACGCCTTCAAAATAAACTCTTTATATTCATTTTCTGTTTTTAAAAGAAAATGTGTCTATCATTTAAGCAAAAGATAAGATATCTTTTGAAATTCAGAATTACAAGCCCCGAGAGCATTTAAGGATGTGAATCAATTTCAGACCTGAAGGTAAATGATAACAGTTTCCTTCCTATCATTCCTTTTTGGTTGGTTTTTTTTTTTTTTGGAAGAGGTTAAACACTTTAGCAAGCCAAGTGTTTTCATGGAGACTTTGTAGGAAGGGCTTGTTCAGAAATCAAAGAAGGTAGAAAGGCTCACAGTCTGCCTTGGGCCTTGGCTTAGTTATAGCTGTGCTTTCAAGCATAAACTCTGTGCATGAAAATAAGCTTTGTATCCTGCCTCAAGCAAGTGCATTGGCTAGAATCTTGGAAAGAATGATATTTTACTTCTCATTCACAGCTTGTCACAGGAACAACTGAGGTACTTCAGGAAGTGTCCATTTTTAAAAATCTGATATGTATTAAGCTCTTACTATATACCCAGCACTATGCTAAACTCTTTGCATTCATTATCTTATTTAATAGTCACAACTTGTCTATGGGAGACATACAATTAATATCTATTTTATTAGAAGAGAAATAGAGAAGTATTGAGATGAAATATCTACTCCTGCAAAGCCCCCCAGTTAATAATAAACAACAGAAACTGATGAGAACCTGAGATGCCAAAGCCTATGCCCTGACAACCACAATCATCTGCTTCCCTACAAATCCATCATTTGAGATATGACCTCAGAAAGTATCCACTCCAGCTCCTTTATTTTAAAGTTTCCAGTGATACTGATTTTCCCACAAATAAATTATCTCAAGAAAAGCTAAGACATTTTTGAGGGGCTGTGATTGCTGTGGTTTTTTTTTCTTCTTCTTCTTCAAATTTTATTGTGGCAAAATGCACATAACATAAAATTTACCATTTTAGTCATTTTTTAAGTGTCCAGTTCAGTGGTATGGAATACATGAATAATGTAGTGCAACCAGTGCCACCATCCATCTTTGCAACTCTTTTTGTCTCGTAAAACTGAGACTCCGTACTCTTTAAACAATGACGTCCCCCTCCCCTCCTTCCCTGCCCCGGACAATTACCATTCTACAGTCTGCCTCCATGATTTTGACTACTCTAAGTACCTCCTCTAAGTGGAGCCATACAATATTTGTCTTTTGTGACTGGCTTATTTCACCGAGCATAATGCCCTCGAAGTTCATCCATATTGTAGCACATCTAATGATTTTCTTCCCTTTTAAGGCAGAATAATATTCCTTGTACAGACATACCATATTTTGCTTATCTATTCACCCAGTGACAGACACTTGGGTTACTCCTACATTCTAGCTATTGTGAATAATGCTGCTATGAACATGGGTATACAAATATCTCTTGTAGACCCGGCTTTGAATTATTTTGGCTGCATACTCAGAAGTGGAATTGCTGGTTCACATGGTAACTTTTTGAGGAACCGCCATATGGTTTTCCACAGTGACTACGTTATTTTACATTTCCACCAACAGTGCACAGGGATCTCAATTTCTCCACATTCTCACCAACACTTGTTATTCTGTTTTATTGATAGTAACCATCTTAATGGGTGGGAGGTGTTATCCCATTATAGTTTTGATTTGCATTTTTCCAATGATTAGTAATGTTGAGCATCTTTTCATGTGCTTATTGGTTATTTGTTATAACTTCTGTGGAGAAATTTCTGTTCAAATTCTTTGCCCATTTTTGAATCCGTTTTTTCAATTGACAGATAAATTGTATGTATATTCTGTGTACAACATGATGTTTTGGAGTATATATACATTGTGGGATGATTAAATCTAGCAAATTAGCATATGCATTACTTCATATAGTTTCATTTTTGTGGTGAGAACACTTTGCATCCACTTTTGTAGCATTTTTCAAGAATATATTATTAACTACAGTTTACAGTTACCATGTTGTATGATAGATTTTTTTTTTTTTCTTTTTTTTGAGTCTCACTCTGTCGCCCAGGCTGGAGTGGAGTGGCACACTCACGGACACCGCATCCTCGGCCTGCTGGGCTCAGGTGATCCTTCCGCCTCAGCCTTCCAAGTAGCTAGAACCATGCCTGGCTTATTTTTTGATTTATTGTAGAAACAAGGTCTCAGACCCCTGGACTCAGGCAATCCTCTCGCCTTGGCCTCCCAAAGTGCTGAGATTACAGGCTTGAGCCACCGCACCTGGCAAGATATCTTAAACTTACTCTTCCTAAGTAAAATTTTGTATTCTTTAACAATATCTCCCCAATACTCCCCTGACTGCCCCAGCCCCTGGTAACCAACATTCTACTCTCTACTTCTACGAGATCAAGTAGTTTAGATTCTGCATGTGAGTGAGGTTGTGTGGTATTTGTCTTTCTGTCTGGACTCCTTCAGATTTCACTGACTGTCCTCCAGGTTCATCCAAGTTGTTGCAAGTAGGATTTCTCTCTATTTTAAAGCTGGATAGTACTCCACTGTGTATATAGATCACATTTTCTTTATCTACTTATCCATTGGTGAACACTTGGGTTGGTTCCATATCTTGACTATGGTGAATAATGCTGCAATAAACATGAGAGTGCAGATATCTCTTTGACATCAATTACTCTTTATTATTGTTGAATATAGGAGTTCTCTCTAAACTGAGGCTATTAATCTCTTATCAGATATATAATTTACAAATACAGAGGGTGCCAAAAAATGAATACACATTTTAAGAAAGGAAAAAGCTATATTAAGATTGTAATACCCAATAAGATGAATACAAATCACATTTGACTTCAATTACAGGACGTGCTCAGAGTGGTTACCATCAGCATCCAGATACTTCTGATTATGGCGAATATCACTTAAAATGTGCATACATTTTTTTGGCACTCCCGGTATTTTTCTCCCACTCTGGGGATTGCCCTTTTATCCTGTTGCCAATTGGGCAATTTTTAATCTTTAACTGTGTGATAAGGTTTAGCACATGAAATGAATATCTCACTTCTTGAATTAAGACAAAAAGTACTAAAAGACTAACAATACCAGGCATTTTTGAGGACGTAGAGCACTTGGAACTCTCATGCCTTGCCGGTGGGATTGTAAACTGGTTCAGATGCTCTAGAAAACAGTTTGTCAGCTTATTCCACCAACCAAGAATTATTCATAATAAACAACCCGTGTTATATTCATGTAATAAAATGCTACTTATTAATATGAAATAACAAACTGTTAATATAGGTAACCATGTGGATAAGTCCCAAAGATAGCATGTTGAGTGAAATAATCCAGATGTAATAGAGGACATATTATCTGATTTCATTTGTATACAACGTTTAAAAAGACAAAATCAACCAGTGGTGGTACAGGTCAGAATAGTTGTGGCGTTGCTGTGGCGATGAACTGGGAAGGGGCAGGAGGGATTTTCCAAGGTGACAGAAACGTGCTCTGTCTTGGTCTGGATTGTCGTTACACAAGGCCACAGATATGTAAAAATCCTTCAGGTCTGATACTTAATATGTATGTGTGTTATTCTGTGCACATTGGAGGCAATAATGTCATCCAAAAAGATCTTTTTAAAATGCAAAGCAAAACAAAATCAAACAAGGAACTTGGCGATAAGGGGGACCACGTTTCCACCTGGCCATTTTGAGGAAGTGATGGGGCTAAACCCAACAGACAAGAATCAACTTGATATTTATAGTAGAAAGGAAATGACTTGAAGGGCAAAGAAAAGGAGAGGGAAGGAAAATTTCTGAAGCTGTCAGAATACAAAGTTAAATAAAAGGAAAAATGAGAGAAAGCCAGTAACTCAAGAGCACAGGCTGTGGTCGCTCTTCTGGCGAAGTAGCTGTCTCCAAGCAAGAAGAGATACAGGCAAGCTCTCAAATAATCCTGGTCATTAAAGATGTGTACAGACGACGAATTCCGCCCTCTGGCAACCCGGTGAGGTCAGCAAACAGGAAAGGCATCCCGTACATTTCGTGCGGGGAGCAGCCTTGTTGAACACAGGCTGCATAATCTTGCTACTCACAAAGCCCAAGGCGAGTGCCAGGTGAGCTATGCAGCCGTGCCGCCAGACCCACGAGGCGGGAGGATGCGACTGTGCCAGCTTGAGGATGGAAAGCCAGAAAGCAGACTTGCCACAAAGAATCAGGATCGACCAGGCGCTTAAGAAACCACCGAGTCCAGCTCCTTCGTTTTAATAAGAAGAAAATGAGGATCCAAAGTCTTGGGGATTTCCTCAAAGTCATATATAATCCCGTAGGTGCTTTCACCTCTTCTGAGTTGATAGAGCAATTTACAGTTTAAAATGATTGTCACGTGGATTATCCTAATTCATCTTCCCAGCATCACAGAATTACAGAATTACGTATAAAGTGAAAGTTCTCCCCTTTTCCCAGTCCCACCTCATTCCCCAAGAATAATCGCTGGTCAATGTGATTTGCATGCTTTTCTATGCGCACAAATTAACACACACATAAATAGCTACATAGTGTGTTCCCTTTACAAAAATGGAATCATAGTCTCTATATAATGCCATAACTTTAATCATACTGTGAAATGCTAATATAAAATAAAATCAAAGCAAACAAGAAAACCCCACTCTCACAAGTCCTCTGTGAACACAGCAGAATTTATGAAGCTCTTAGGACAAGGTGGAACAGTTTACAAAATAGTAAAAAAAATTAGTTTAGTATTAGACACACGTGTTGTGAAAGTCCTTTGGACACACTGCAGTGCTTCACTGCTGCTCTCTCCCCCGCTCCTTTTACCTGTCTTTTCTGCTCCCCTCCACCAAATTTCAAGTTTGTTGCCCCAAAGCAGAATAGTCTAAGGATATTTTACGGCCTTGCATTCTCCTAACCAATATTATCAGGGTCTCACTTTCCACCCCAGCTTACCTATCAAACGATGTTCCCTATGAAGCACATCTCCCCCTCCAAAATAATTACGGTGCCTGCTGTTAGAAAAATCTTTTCACAGCCGGGCTCGGTGGCTCAGCCTGTAATCCCGCGCTTTGGGAGGCTGAAGTGAGTGGATTGCCTGAGCCCGCGGGTTCAAGACCCGCCTGGGAAACTTGGTGAGACCTCATCTCTACAATAAATCAAAAACTAGCCGGGCGTGGCAGCACGCGCCTGTAGTTCCAGCTACTCGGAAGGCTGAGGCGGAAGGATCGCTGGAGCCCAGCAGGTTGAGGCTGCGGTGGCCGGGAGCGTGCCACTGCACTCCAGTCTGGGCAACAGAGTGAGACTTCAACTCAAAAAAAAAAAAAAAGACAAATCTTTTCACATCTGTACAATGTGTAGAAATTATTAAGATGAAGAGCACAGTCTAGTCAGTGAAAATCTGTAGAAGAAAACCTAGGAAAAGAAAACTAACATGTAGTGTATTTCTTTTACAGAAATGGAATCATAGTCTATATATAATGCTATAATTTTAATCACACTGTGAAATGCTAGTATAAAAATAAAATCCCACTCTCACAAGTCATCCATGTATCAAGCACTGTCCCGGGCATTTCGAGATATTGAGATTGGTCCAGTGAACACATTCTGAACACCACCTCAGTGTCAGACATACAGATAAATATGAAAAATCACATCCCTGGTCTTGAGAAGAGACATCTTGTCGAGGGCATTAGACTATAAACATATAATGTCCATATACCGTGGGAAACGTTATTTCAGAGAAATGGACTGGTTTAGGGCAGGGTCTAGGGGGAGGTTAAGCCTGAATTGAAATCTGAATTGAACAGCTTGACAGATGAAGACTTTTCAGTTTATATTGTGGTGGTAGAACTTCCATTGTGCCTCTTGAGAAAATCAAGTGGTGCTTTCTAGCTGGTAGATCTTTCCATGAAAATAGACGATAGATTGTGCATGAGATGGTGCATGAGATGGTGGGGAAGGGAAGCTCTGTGCTCCCCGTCTTCCACTGTGGGATGAGTGAATGGAAATGAATTCCGCCGCCTGCAAGACAAGAGTTCCTGAGTTCCTTCAGATTGGCTGTAAAAGTTAATGAACACTTATCTCCACAGTGACTCATTTCCTCTCTCCTGCTGGTAGAATTTGCTTCAGTATCAGGGATGTTATAGGACTCTCTTGCATCAGTGACCATGGTCAATATCTCTGTCAAATAGGAAGGGACAAAGTTCAAGGCCATAAAACTACTTTGCACCCTGTGGAAGCAGGGAAGAACTCTCTGTCATTTTTTGTTTTGTTTTGTTTTGTTTTTAATAATGGATAGTTCATGCTATTTTCTTAGGATTCAGAATTGGAAAAATTTCAGGGCTCGCCTCCCCATTATGTAGTCATTTAAGATATTTCCCCAAATCCGTCGACCAGAGTTCATTTTTTACATTCTCCAAAAATATAAATTTCTTTGCTCTCTTTCTCACCCTCACCATTCTGTTAAGTGCTTCCTACACCACTGCCTCTGCCTGGCTGAGGCTCTTCTTCTATGCCAATTGAATGGCACTTAAATGTTTAGATTTAAAACACAACCGACCATTTCAAAAAAGGTAACTTTCTAATAGTCACCAACAGTAAACTAGAAACTGTTTATTAGTTAAAATAAATACTGAGTTGCTTAGTACTTATTTCCAAAGCTGGAGAAACTTAGTACTTTATTCCAAAGCTGGAGACAATTACCCTTGACCTCAAATGAAAAAATGAAAAGCTCTGCCATTTGATTCAAAATGAAGTTCACCAGTCATTTGAAGAGGAATGCAAAGGGAGCATTACCATCCAAGCTTCAACAAGGGAAAGCGAGTCAGGAAAACATGCTGCAGATGTGACCCAAGAACTCAGAACTCAGCCTATCTTATCTCAGAGAACGACAAAGATATCTTAACAAAGTGTATCTAGGTGTCAGCTGAGACCTTCCTGCTTGGAGATCTATTTAAATTTGGCTCAAATGCAAGTTCTGCAGATTTCTCCCCTAACGCCCCACAATTCCTTCAAGTCCTCAAGATTTATTTCTACAAGTTTCTCTCTGTCTCTAAGCCTCCAAGCAAACAGAAACAATTTCTCTTTTGTTTCATATCTGCTTGTTTCTATAGAAAAGCTGCTCCCATCGTTTTGTTCTGTGCAGTCCAATATGCTAGCCACTTGCCACATAGAGCTGTTTAAATTTAACGCATTAGAATTAAATAAAGTTTAAAATTCAATTCCTTTCTCACCTTGGGTGCGTGATGGCCCTATGTGGCTGGTGGCTACCTCATTGATACAGCAGATTGGAGCATGTCCATTATCACAGGAAACTCTATTGCACAGTTTTACCAGCATGTCATGGATTGAAGGGAGCTTACCGAATATTTGCGGACATATGGGAAGAGGTTACTTTTGTTAAAATCAGATAATTTACTTTGATCTAGCAGGATGTGGTGGCTCACGCCTGTAATTTCAGCACTTTGGGAGACGGCGGCAAGAGGATTGCCAGAGCCCAGGGATTTGAGAGCAGCCTGGACAACCTAGCAAGACCTCATGTCTATAATACATTAAAAAAAAAAAAAATTACGTGTGATGGAATGTGCCTGTGGTTCCAGCTACTTAGAAGGCTGAGGCAGAAGGATCACCCGAGCCCAGCAGGTCGAGGCTGCAGTAGCCATCATCGTGCCACTGCACTCCAGCTTGGGTGACAGAGTGAGACTGACTCAGAAACAAACAAACACACATAAATAAATAAATAGAACATTTACTTTGATCTAAGCGTTTTCAATCACCCATATCTTTTCAGGCATGTGTCATCCATCCTCGAAGATGCACCAATGACATGTTTCCACCTGGAGGACTTATCTGGGAAGCCGAGCGAAATCACAGCATGGACGAAGGTAACGAGCTTCCAGCGGGCTGAGAGCACGTCTTCTCCCAGGAGGGAAGATAAACGTTTCTCCCCAAGGAGGAGGTAAACACCTTCTCCAAAAACACAATGTGTCGCTTTTCTCTGTGGGAAACAGGAGCTACGCGTGAGCCTGTGTCCCTCGGAACCCCTCAAAGGAAACGCCTACGGAGGGAAGGGGGGTTGGAGCACGACGACTCGTCCCGAGCGTGCCGGTGAGTGGGGCCCGAGCACCCGCGGACGTGGGGCCGGGCCGGCGAGGGGGGCGTGTGCGGACCCGAAGCGGCTCGGCGCGTTCTCAGGCGCACCGGCAGGCGGCGCCAACTGCAGGCACCGCCGCGGGATACGTCGGCCGCGGGCGGGCGTCTCGGCGGGCGAGGAGCGGGGCGGGGAGCGGCTCCCGAGGGCGCGTGGTGGCCGCGCCGAGCGGAGTGCCCGCGGGGAGACCCGGCCCAGAGCAGGGGTCTTCCGCCTTTCTCAGCCCCGCCCCTCGCCCCACGCCCGCAGCCGCACGCCCGCATCCGAGTCCCAGCCGGCGTTTCCGGACCGATCGGGCAAAAGAGGCATAAACAAGCCCGAACAAACGGACAAACGGACAAACGGACGCGGAAGAGGGCCCGCAGGCCCGGCCTCGGCCGGCTGTCTCCGGAAGTGCCCGCAGGGGGCGCCGGAGCACAAGTCGGGGCGGCCGAGCGGCCGGAAGGAGGGAGCGGCCCGGCGCCGCGGGACTCGGAAGGACTGTCCCGCCGGGCGGAGAGTCTGGGCAACGCGGACCTCGGCTGCGGTGTTCCATCGGAAGTGCCATGACATCAGTTGCACTGTCAAACGAGCACTCTGATGACACACGTACTTAAACTAACATTTTCTAACAACGTTTTGATGGAATCAGCATCAAACCTTAGAACATTGCGATTTCATCCCAAACTCTCTCTAATCTCGGTTGTTATTATCTGGTATTTTAGTTCCGGTTTGTCTTAGAAGTAAAATGAAGCTAATATTGATTTTATTCTAAGCATATGAATTATTCAATGCAGTCAATACCAATTTCTTAATTGTAACTTACGTCTTTCTGCTGGAATCATTTTATTTTATTGCTGAAGAACATGACCGAGCCGCAATTTCAGGGGCTCTGTGGATAACAACGCTTCTGAGTTCTTATAATTTTAGCACGTCTTTATTTCACACTCATCCTTAAGGATTGGATGGCTGGGTATAAAATTCCAGGTTGAAAGTTGCTTCCCTTTGCATTTTAAAGATAGTATTCTAGAGTTTCCTGGCTTCCATTTTATTGCTACAGTGTATGGTAGGCATGCCCGTCTTACATCGCTCACAGGGATTTCGTTAGGATCTCATTTGGTGAGTGACTTAATACAGTGCCATTCTGATCCTTGCTACTTCGTAGATAATCATTGCTGATTTGTGGCTTTTAGGTTCTTGCTTTCTAAATTTCCTATGTGGTGTGTCTACATGTAGACATTTTTTTTTACTAGTCCTACTTAGTATTCAGTGGGCTTTTTTGATTCAGATATTTCTCAGATCCCTCCTATTCTTACATTCCAAAGTTTCATGTGGCTTCTATCCATGCTCTCATTTGGAGTTAATCAATGAGAGGGTTCAGTGAGAGACCTCTTAAAGTCCTATGAACATCTGCTTCTCTTGTCTACTTGCCTACTTTCTTTTCTCAAGTCTTAAAATCGTTATAGAGTGGCATGAAGATCACAGAGTGAGGGTTGACATCGGTGGCGAAAGCAGAGGGGACCCACCTAATCACATACTTTGTCAAAACTTTTCTGTCTTACATCTGGACCAGCAATTATGCATTTAAAAGGATTGGAGTTCCCTGTTCTCCATTGTGCTGTGAAGCAATGACAATTCCCGTCTGGCTGCCGAAAGGAAAAGGAGCTTGTGTTAAACTGGTAGCACAGAAAATGAATTCATCTGGTAATACCATCCTTCCATGTACAGATTAGGAAACTGAGGATCAGAGAGGTTCAGCAGCAAGCCCAGTGCTACACAGCGAGTGGGAAATAGAATTAGGACCTGAGCCAAGAGCCATAGGAAGCCAAACCTGTGCTCTTGCTTCCCTCAGAGCATCATCAGGATGGAAAGCATTCTCGAGAATACTCTTTGCAAACCATGAAAGCATTCCTTTCTCAGGTCCTACCAAGAATTTATGCACAGGTTGGAAACATCCAATGACAACGTAAGTAGCATTGTTAAAACAGCAGTGGGCTGGGAGCAAGGAAGCCTGGCTTCTGATATCAGCTTCACCCATAGCTAACTGCAAATTAAACTCGTCATGTTTTTCTGGGCCTCAGCTTCCTCAGCAGAAGAGCAAATGAGTAAGATTTGATAATGACCATGTTACCTTCTAGACTTACAGTTCCTTTACAGACTTAAGTCTGTGGTTGAAGGTTGAATGATCTCTGGCACTACAACTTGGTTTTATCCTTTGCCATCTATACTAGAAAAGAAGATCTTATTACCCTTTCCAAATCGGCATTTTTCAATAAGACTGTAATTCAGCAAACAGAGTTAGATTTAAAGTTAGAAGGCCTGGGTTCACTAGCCAACTCCACCACTAGCAAGCATGGTAACCTGGGGCAGGTTTCCAATCTCTCTTAAAATCAAGTTTCGGCCAGGTGCGGTGGCTCAGGCCTGTAATCCCAGCACTTTGGGAGGCCGAGGCGAGAGGATTGCCTGAGCCCAAAGGTTTGAAACCAGTCTGAGCAACTTGGCAAGACCTCGTTTCTACAATACATCAAAAAATTAGCCAGGTGTGGTGGTGCACGCCTGTGGTTCTAGTCACTTGGAAGGCTGAGGCGGAAAGATCGTCTGAGCCCAGCAGGTTGAGGCTGCAGTGGCCGTGAGTATGCCGCCACACTCCAGTCTGAGCGACAGAGTGAGACTCCAACTCAAAAAGAAAAAATCGAGTTTCTAGAATGTGTATTGGGGATGCCTGTCCCACACTGCTTGCAGAGATTTTGTTAGGATCTCATTTGGTGACTTAAGTAAAAACACTTTATTGTAAAATATTCTATCAGTGTAAACTGTTTTGACATGTTTGTCCTGCATTAGAACAAGATGTCAGTGCCTTGTTCTACAGAAGAAATTCAAGTAGTGGAGATCTAAGGAACTGATGCATGCTGGGGGAAATGGGACTGGTGCTCTCGTGAGGAAAATTTGTGTATGCACCTCAAGTCACATCACATGAGTGCACCCGGCCCTGAAAGAAAAATCCTTTCTGTGAGGATAGAGACATGATTCTTCAGAGCTGAAGTGGAGCATCTCTCTAGAACAGAAGGAGAAATAAAGGAAATCCGTAACACAACGGGATGAAAAGAGAGACAAAAGAAAAAGCGAGGTAAGGGCAGAGGAAGAGGGACTTATAACAGATTACAGGATATTGCCAGTTTGGATAGTGGGATGGAAAGAAAAATTTCTGTTTGCACACAGGGAGAGGTTCTTTTCCTGGCCAGTCAAAGCACAACGTACATACATTCTCAAGCCATCTCTCATACGGTTCATTTTTTTTTTTTTTACTATAGATAAGACTTTTATGGGTAGATTATTATTCGCAAACAACATTATTGCTCTATGATTAAAATACAGGTTATTAATTCTTGAGGAAAGAAAGTATAAAAGCTCCAGAAATTTTCACTAAGATCACTCAAGACGCTGAAGAAGGCAGGTGTCCTCAGAGCCTTGATTGCCAATCAGGTAATCCTCCCTGCAGTTGAGGGCTTTCTTTGAACATCTGTTTTCCTCTGCCAGCTAATAACGGGGCCAGAAATCACAAATTATAGCTTAAATGGTGTTAGTCGTGCTTTCTGTTTGCTGTATTGTTTGCTGTGAATTACTTATTTTCTTTTCTTCCCTTATTGTAAAGAGAGAGCATTGACTTTGGTGTCAAACTGGTGGGTTAAATCGTGGCTCTCCAGCCCCGTATCTGTGAAACTTTGGGAAGGTTACTCGATCTCAATGAATGTTGGTGTCTTCATCTGTAACATATGTTAATGAGATCTGAACTGCAACCTAGTTATGAGAGTTGAGTGAGGTGCCATGTAGTCAATTCATGACTATTCAGTGAGTATCAACTCACTAAAAATGATTTATAGGCTCATCAAAAAAATGCTGGCCCTTCCTTCTCCTCGTTGGTCAGCCTGGCAGAGAAGTTCTAACAATTTGCGTTTTGGAGGGGTTTCAGGACATTGAAAATATCCTATTACCTATGGAAGGAAAATTCAGCAAAGGTGTGCAGGTTCATGAAATGACTTTAAAAAGGAGTAGGTGTGGGAAGGCATCACAACTCTGCACTCTCAACCCTTTGTCCCATACTCTGGAAAATCTATGGACACTTTAAGGCAGCGTTAACAACTGCCTTAAAGTGTCCATAGATTTTCTAAGAAAGTGTTCATTTCAAATATTATATTGTTCCATTCTCTTTAAGCAATCTATTATTTGAGATTAGATCATGTATCCTGATATTGGATCATCAAGTATGGTCAAATGAGAATTCAATAAATCAGAACCCAATTTCATACTTACACTAAAATAAAGCCCAGACATATGAACATATGAAGGATTATGAATAAATATTTTACTCTTAAATGACAAGGATAGCCATACATTCTGAGGTACTTTCCAAAAACCATAAGGGAAAGCACAAAAATTACAATATAATTTTTGAAAATTTCAGAATGGCAAAAAAATATAAACAAGAGAAAAATACAAACTGGGAAATACCATTTGTAACATGTTAAAGACAATAAATATACAAAAAAAGTCTCACAGATAACTGAAAAAAACATTGAAATTTCAAAAATGTGCAAAGCTGTAAACTGAAAATTCATAAGAGAAGTTCAAAAAACATCATTATACATAAAGATGTTCAACTTTATTTGTAATTTTAAAAGATTAAAAACCCTAAGGTTTTTAAGAAATATATACAAACATCAACAGCAACAAAAAATTGACAAACTCAAGTATTCATTGGGAGATTGGGAGACCAACATTCCTGACCCCTGTTAGAGAAATGTGTGGTATAGCCAATTAGAGAACATTTTAGCAAAGAGTATCAAAATGATAATGTGCATGTTCTGTGATGCTGCAACCTTGCTTATGTGAATTTATACTAAAGAGAGAGTCAAAACTGCATAAAAGTTGAGTGTAAGAAAATACATTGCAATCAATCTGTTTCTGAGAAACAAAACCAGGTTACAGAACTATATAAAAACGTACCCAGCGAGAGACGCACAGAACGATTTCTGTAGGCTAGTCACCAAATTATTTATCTCTGGGAGGCGGGCTTCACTTGTAATTTTCTAGTCTTGCACTGACCTTATAGTGACTCATGTATTGTTTGATAATGGGGAAAAAGATAACAAAGCCATTTTCTTTTTTAAAAAAGTAGTATCAACTAAGTATAAATAAAGAATGCTGAACTGAAGTCAGACCTGCTTATAGCTGGTGACCATGAACAGAGGACTTCCTCCCATTGGCCTCTGGTCCTCTCATCTGTCAATGTGGGTATTGGACCCTATGCTTATTTGAAATCCTCACATTAAAAATTCAGTGTTGGAACCACTCGACTGGATTTTCTTGACTAGAAAGCCCATTACCATCTTATCTGTGAGAGCGCGTGCCTTGGACGCCCTCTGCTGGCTCGCCTGAAAACAGCAAGCCAGCTCTGAGTCATGTACAAATAAACGGCCTCCATTGAAGCAATGACACGGTTCAGCCCTTTATAGGCAGGTCTCTGGCATTGGCCCGGGACTTGCAGGTGAGAACAAAATCTCGAAAGTTAAATTTTTCTAACCTCTACATTTGACCTGAGATTCCCTTCATTGTAAAGTCTGGATTTAGCCAGAAAAAATATTGCATCCTTTTCCTCTATGTGTGCTTTGGCATCTAAATTCCTGGGTCCTTCTCACCGGTGCAGATGTGTTCAGATTCACAGATCTGGGCGAATCCAGAAGCGTCAAAGACACACCTGCAAGCTCTCTGAGGTCCTGGCAGCAGCAGTGTCCTCAGGGGAAGAGGAAGATGGCTTCCAAAAGCCTGCGTGTGCTCCTACTGCTGAGCTGTGCGGCCAACACCGAGGTCCTGGGTGGTGAGTACCCATCACGGTTGCCGCTCACACGGTGTATGTGACAGCCGTCCACTTGCCCCCAAAACGTCTGGGCAATGCAGAAAACAGATATTGAAAACAGGAATGAAAAACAGTGCGAATGTGGTAAAAAGTTTAAGAGCTCTAGGAAAGAAAAGAAAACTCAAATCTGGAAGATTGCAAGCCATACGCAGATCATCAGTCAGGAGAAACTTATACTATTAATTTTGCAGACTTATTGCGAAGGGTAGTGAGAATATGTTTACAGCACCTGACACTTAGCAGACTGTCAATAAGTCACAGCTGTGATTAGAATTTCCCAAAGTTCAGGCACTGTTTTCCTATTTAGTCATATGGGGAATGGCAGTGTGCAAGGGACCTACAACTAGTCGGAGAGATGGCTCTTACACACTTATAGACCACTGCAAGCATCAAGTATCAAGTTTGCATGTCAAAAAGTCGATAGCGATACCATAGAATCCACCGGGGGGGGAAGCAAGGGAAAAAAGCCATATGAGCGAGCTCACGGAATACTTGAAACAGAGGGAAATGAAATGTGGCTCATCTAGGGTAACTCCTTTGTTCCATTTATGAGGAAAATGAGGTTGAGAGAAGGGCAGAGACTTGCCTGAGGTCACAGCACAGGACTGCGTGAAGCTCGGGCTCCCCGTCCTGGGTGCCTTTCACACTCCATGAGGACTTGCTGGGCCTTGCAAGTGGAAGAGTGAGTGCAGAATCCATGCTTGGGCATCACTTCTGTCGAGACAAGAGCCTCCTGAGGGGTCCAGCCCCGTCTACAGCTTAGCACTTCTCCCTCTGGAGAATGCCCTTGGTCGAGGAAGGATGGACGGGAAGAGCATGAGAAGAGAAGCAGCGTCCTTTGGGCATCATCTTGGTCCATGGCTGAAGTCTGTAGGCCACAGTCCGCCCTTGGCACGTCCTCCTGCTCCGTGGCTCTCTGCCTTCGACCCCACACCTGCTTCCAGCCACCAGTTCCGCCAGCCACCTAAGGTGGCTCAGGCCCTGTGGAACTCAGCCACCTTCTCTGAACCATGCCAGAGCGTGCAGGGCTCCGGGAGGCTGTCCTTGAGCCCCTTCTGCCCGCCGGGCTGCTTTCTGTGGCCCCTTCTCCGCGGCCCGGCAGTCCTGCTGCTCTAGTTCTGGGCTGATCTCGGGCTTCCTTGTAAGCCTTGTGATTTGCCCAAACTATACCCTCGGCAATGAGGCACAGCCCCCTCTCTGCCCCCAACCCCTGGGATGTCAGCCGCCCTCCTGGCTTTTCTTCCCAGGTACAGACAGAACATTTGCCTCGGGCCCTTCACTGCTCTTTTCCAGACAAATCTTCCTCTCAGCGTGGGAGGACTTTCCACTTAACAATCTTGGGAGCACCTCCCTTACGATATATCCTACATGTTCTTTGCATTACGGTTTGTGGAAAAAGTCTAATGGGATTTAGAAATCAATTTTCACTCCCAAAGGACCTGGTGGTGACAATAACTCTTCGTGTCTCCACGGGGACTTCTCTGTCCCGGCCTGTAGCCGCCTTTACCTGCAGCAATGCATGGCCTTGACTCAGTGGGTGGACAGACACAGAGCAACATAACTTGTGCACAATAAAAGACTTCATCTGGTTAATATTTTTTAAAATATGACATAATTATTACAACGGTGGATTTCATAGCTACAAATTTTAAACTAGCTACTGTTTATCAGACAATTCCTACATACCAGGCTCTGTGCTAATCATTTTACAGGTATTATCTCAATTAATCTTGCCAGCAACCATTGAGGAAGGCATATATCGTTGGCCCATTGTACAGACAAGAACACCAAAGCTGAAAGAGATTAAATAACGTTCCCAAGGTCACACGTCTAGTAAGGGATTGACCAGAAGACTATAAGAAGCCAAGTGAGATGTTAGGAGCTGAATACTTGACATTGCTTGTGCAGTGATGAGTGACTCTCGCACCATAAGAGGTGCGGTCAGGGTTCTATGGCTGCCGAGGAATCATTGCCTCCTTCCCCAACCTCCACCTCACTCCCTGTCTGGGTGACCTCTGCCGGTCACTCCCCTTTCTGAGGAGGTTTCCTTCTCTGCACGATGGGAGTGGGAATGCACCCCTATCTCTCAGGGAGGCTCTGGTCATTAAGCGAGGTAATCTGAATGAATGTGGTTGGCCCATACAAGAGTTAAAACCAATGACTTGAGCATAATGATAAGATGACTAAGGCTTGAAATGAGACTGTCCCAGGGCCAAATCTTGGATTTTCACTGGTTTGCTGTGGCATGGCCATTTCTCTCTGAGGCATGGCAATTTCTTTCTGCCTTCATTTTCCCGTCTGGAATATGAGGATAGCAGCAGCCTTCTTATGAAGATGATCAGAATATAGGTCCACGTCCTGGAACTGTTCTGGTGCATGGTAAATGCTCAGTTAGCGTGTGGCATAGAAAGCAAGGCAGTTCGTTGCAGTTAGTTGCAGTTCTTCGCATTACGGTTTATGGAGCCAAAGCGTCTCCACCAGGGAGCGCACGGCCACGCTGGAGAGAGACGGAGGAACCGGGAAGCAGGAGAGAGAAGAGAAGAGAACAAGAGGCGGCCGCAGAGTCCCACGTAGGCAAGGAGAGGCGCCCGTAGGCACAGAGACAGAAGGGACAGTGAGCCAGAGTGCCAACCCAGGGAGAGAGAGATGGAAAGGTCCATAAACGTCAGAAAGAGATGCAAGGCAGAAAACTGAACAAAGAGAGATGGTTAGAGACAGAGAACGATGCTCAGAGAGACAAAGAGAGACAGAGATCGGAGGGGAGAGGGCAATTGGATTATTGGCTGGCCATTATTGAGCCTTCTGTGCCCCGCCCCTCCCCTCCACCGCGTCCTCCATGTGTGTCCCCAGACCTTCTGGTCTCGCTGCCTGGATCCAGGTAAATGAAAACTGTGCTGGCCGAGGGCCTGTCCTAACTTGTGTGCCCACAGAATGCTAAGCAGGGTCCCTTCCGAGGACACAACACTGAA